>OUQQ01000183.1:10931-42656 GCA_900404475.1 Spongospora subterranea | reverse complement strand
ATTAGAGTGTACTCTCTCTGTTAAGTAATGATGGTCTTCATATGTTAGCGCATAGTCTGATACACGATGGCAAATAGCCGCTCGTCACTATACAATAAACCACTTTAAGCAGTGCGGGGGCGACCGAGTCCAGAACACTCAATATTGGCTGACCACGACCACGACCACGTTGTGCTTGACAATAAACTACCATTGTCTGTCTGTTGTATTAATCAGGCAGCCCGAATCAATCAATACATTTGTCTGCCAATATCAACCATGGCCGTTGCCTTATTCGTGACCTGGTAGCTCCTACGTGTTCTACCATTCCTAGAATTTCATGTCTGTTTCCAGGAAATCAGAGCTAGCCAGCCGAAATCCCCTCGTATTTCGCATGAAATTGAAGGCGCCGCCTGTCGTTTTCCAACTTGGTTGTTATACAGATTAACAAACGATCGATCATTATACTAGGACGTTCAGCAGTTTTAGGATGGACATCAGCGTCGACCATGGAGACGTAGACGGTATTACAAAGCAGGGTCATTCCGGCGATCGTCGCAACTCAATTATTGTCAGCCAGAATCTTCATCGAGATCGGTTATGGGTTCCTTGTTTTCAATGCTGTTTTACGTCTCCGTGGTCGACGAATACGGTTATCGTTGGCAACGAACGGTAATCATATTCGCGAGAATTTATCGCCAGTTTGCCTTTTGTATCGCCTTGGCAGTGATTATCATCAGCCGACTAAGCCGTGATGGAAAACGCGCCGACGAATGGTGAGGTATTTCACCGCTGCTCGGAAAATGATGGTTCGGCACTCAAGGACAGTTCGGTCGTCATGATGGATGGGCGTTCAGTTCACGACAATGTGGACCAGCACTGATCGACACCACGACTAGCACGTTCATGACCAAATTTACCATTGGCGACTACAGGAATGGCCAGGTGGCGATATTCTCTGGTGGAGGGATGCGTCATCGTGCGCCTCTCGACCAGTTTCACTGGTTTCTCTGGATTGTCCCAGCTGGGGAATTCCACGATCGAAGTTCGGAGTTGAGATTGTTGAGATTTGTTTTGTGGCGCGAATGCAAACTGGCGAGTTGTCGCCGATACGATTTCGTCGAATCAGGCGAGTTCATCTTCAGATGTAAGGAACCAAATTCAGGCCCTCGGATCCGGCGATTTCATGGTAAACTCAGTTGAGACGGCACCATTGTGAGACATTTGGTTGGGCTGCTGTTGGCTAAAGTGCATCGATTCCTGGGCCATGATCGTTCAGGGTGCGGGGTCTAACACATGGAACTGATCGCTGACGTGTCGGGCCATTGTTATCGTGAGGGCGTTGGTGGGATTCGTAATCCCCCTATGGGGTAAATTGGGGAACAGATAGGGATCGAAAATAAATGATCAGATCGAAGCAGACAAACCCCAATAGCGGAATGGTGTCAACACAAGAACGACCCAACTCCAACCACCTTCATAGGATTTGGCGCTGGTTTTCAGGTCATCCAGTCAGGTTCTTAGCTGCATTCGCATTGGTTTGTTGTCGCGTCGGCCAAACTGAATTTACTGCTTCCGTTGCCTGTCGGCTGTATTTCTCCTGGTTGAAAACTGTTTGACGTCCTTGGCAGCGCATTTGTTGCCTAAATCAATCTTGTACTGGGTCTAATATCTCAGATGAAATGCGATTTTCCAGTTCAGACCCAGCTGAGAACTGACAATGTGTGATCCGTTTGACACTCCCGTCAACAACAATCAAAACGATTCCGGGGAATAATGACGCGCGATTCGTCAGATGGCGATAGACCGACCACCTGGCGCAAATCCACGTCAATGGCGCATTTGTCGCCGACAAGGTTTCTGTTTGGCGATCATCGAGATATCGGGGTATTGCGACAATCTCCGAGAATTTCATCCCCAACCTTTCGCACAACGGGATCGGAGTTGGTTGGCCCTGGTTCTTCCATTCTGGCGCCGCCTGTCATTGTTGGGTCTGAGGAATGGTTCGTCGCGAATACGAGGACGAGCTGAAATACCTGGTATTGGGTGAAGGTACCGGTGGTGTCGTCAATCGAATCCAGCCGGGTTTTGTGCCCAATATGCGCGTCCCTGGTATGTTTTTCGCCAACGACCAGATCCGCCCATTACTCCTCGACGAGGTTCGTAGCCAATCCGGTCCCGCCTCTCGGGGCGGATTCATTCCCGCGCTGCGTCAGATCGCCAACGTCGCGTCTTTACCCGGTATTGTGAAATACTCGATCGGGCTGCCGGATTGCCACGCCGGATACGGGTTCGCGATTGGGAACGTCGCCGCCATGGATATGGAGGACCCAGAGGCGGTCGTATCCCCAGGGGGCGTCGGGTTCGATATCTGTTGTGGTGTTCGCCTGATCAGGACCGGTCTGATGGCCGACGACATCGCCGACGACCTGGAGAAACTGACGGCCAAGATGTACGAGCTGATCCCGGTCGGCGTTGGACGGAAGAGCACGGTGACCCTAACTCGTCAAGATATGAACGAGATATTGACGAGGGGAATGGGTTGGGCGGTCGACAATGGATACGCGACTGAACTTGACCGGGAACATTGTGAGGAACGCGGGTGCGTCGCTGGAGCCGATCCTGATCGGGTATCGGACCGGGCCAAAGAACGGGGCGCCACCCAAGCTGGGACCTTGGGCGCCGGCAATCACTACGCTGAGATTCAGAAGGTGGAGCGGATTTACGACGAGGTGGCGGCGAAAGCCATGGGAATTGACCGGGTTGGACAAGTCTGTATCATGATCCATTCTGGGTCGAGAGGATTAGGGCATCAGGTCTGTACAGATTATATCCAGATGATGAGGTCTAGTCGACCAAAATCAGATCTCAACGACCAACAGCTCATGTGCGCTCCGATCAAATCTGTGCAAGGGCAACGCTATTTGGTGAATAATTTCGTTCGTTTTTATTAGCCAAATCCCTTTGAATGAATGAGTTTACTCGGCAAACTTTTTGATATCGCTTTCCGGAGGGGTGTCCACTGTTTGATTAAATTCTATATCAGGCGGCGTTGGCGGCGGCCAGTAATTTCGCATTCGTGAATCGCTCGGTGATGACGACAATGGTGCGGAAGGCGTTCCGGACCGTCCTTGATCGTCACGATCTTGACAGCACGGTTGTGTACGACGTGGCTCATAACACGGCCAAGGAAGAGACGCACAGCGTTGGGGGCGAGAAGCGCCAGCTATTGGTGCACAGAAAAGGGGCGACCCGCGCCTTCCCACCTGGCCATCCCAGTATCCCTCATGATTATCGCGAGATCGGCCAACCGGTTCTAGTGGGCGGGTCGATGGGGACAGCGTCCTACGTCCTAACAGGGACCCATCATGGAATGGCGACAACATTCGGGAGCACTTGCCATGGAGCCGGTCGATGTTTGAGTCGGCATCAGGCTAGGACGTCCATAAAGTCCAAGGATACGCTGGCGGGGTTGAAAGCGCAAGGGATCGCAATCCGGGTCGGAAACCCGAAATTTGTCCAGGAAGAGGATGCCGCCTCGTATAAGAACGTGGATGAGGTCGTGGCGACATGTGAATCTGGAAAGATATCGTCGCGCTGCGTTCGACTGGTTCCATTGGCCGTGATTAAGGGATGAAAGTTCGGGCCGGGAAATATTTTCGCGCACCGTTGGGTAGTTCATCATTATAAAGCTAATCCATATTGATGATGGGTGGACCTAGTGAACGTCGATATGAATGTAGGAAGAGACCAATATGGAGAAAGGGTTCGCTGACACAATCATCAGATTTGCCACATCCGGCCGATATTCAATTCCATTCCTGGGGCAGAAATCGAACCGAGGCGTTCGAGAACATGGCCGTTTGCATGTTTTCCTACATGACAGATATCAATACCGTGTCGATTAACGACGAATCCACTTATGAGTTCGAGGCACTCGATGACAAACAGGGACCGAGGTGTTTCCTGACAGTCTGTTTAGGTGTGTGGAGATGATGAGATGGATTTACTGTATAAGTATCTGGATGAGTTGCTGTTCCGATTCTCGGTCGGAGCCCAGATCGTGTGCAAAGAGGTCCAGATCCTGAAATGGGACACGACCGACGATGAGACCCAGCGTATACGGGCAAGGGCAAAAGGCGAACCGTTCGCCCTCGATAAGCATCCGCAAGGGACAGAGATTAAAGCTATTACGCTAGCCAGTATGAAGATTACGACCAGTGATGACCGAACAGACGCGTATGTCATAGTCGATATCTAGCCGAATAAATCGGATTAGAATAGCGAGAACATTAGTTGGGTTAGTGTTGATCATGTGCAGATCGATAAAGCGTAAGTGAAAGTGGAGCCTGATGCCATTTGAAATATATCGGTACGACAATGGCAAAATTGCTCGACATACAACGACAAACGCTACCGCGAAATCCAAACAACGACATCTTCCGAACACAAGATAAGGAAGGAATCTGGGAATGAAACACCTGGATTTATCGCCAGCTATTAGGCGATTCACCATTGTCGATAGTCTGATCAACGCTGGTCGACGAGTACGATATGAGGGTGAATTGTGATTGTATAAACAACCAGTGACTTTACTGAATTTTTAGTACAGTGATTTCGAAGATGAGATCGGACTTTGGGGGGATTTTGAATCCTGGATGACCATCCGCCCCATATGCGTACTGCCATGGGATCGATAGGCGCGCCTTCTCACCTAACTCCATAGACGCGACGCCATCTTCCCATCTGCATTATTACCAGAACCGAGAAGAATGATATTTAATATTAGATATGCAACAAATCAATGAAACATTGACAAAAAATATATTCACTGCCACGAAAATGGAATCTTGTAATTGAAAAATGCAGAACCAGAAAGATAATTAACTATTATTAAAAACGTCGCGATACGCTGATATGAGGTGATGTACAACTAACCCTGGAACAACACCCCCAACACCGCATTCATAAGTAAACGGCTGAGGGCCACTCTTTGCCGGAAACAAAAATCCCTGAAATGCAGTTAATTTTGGGACTAGGCCAGTGATTTCTGCAAATCCAAGCGCACAGTTGGCTGGTGTGTGCTCCAGATCCCTTTCCGCTCCTGGGCCAGGTATAAATCGGCGGCGACCGTCACCTTCTGATGCTTCGTCGGACGTGGTCCGGAGCCGGCGATTAATATTTCCTTGGCGTAGGTGGTCATCGTTGATGTAAAATGAGGAAATCGGACGATGAGAATGACCAGTGATTGTCGTAACCATGGGCTGCGCTATACGGTGAAAGGGCAATGACTGCCGTAACCATGGGCTGCGCTATACGGTGAAAGGGCAATGACTGCCGTAACCGGTGACCCCTCGCAGTTTGCTGACGCCGTAACACCGGATTGTTTGGCCACGTTTCGTTTCCGGGGGCGGCTTCAAACAGACCGCCTGTTTACAGTGTGGGTGGCGCTGGTTGCATGGTATAATGAATACCTGGCACTCGGATCATCCGTTGCAGCTTGATCTTCAAGGACCGCAACATTTCCATACTAAATATGCCTTGACGAACGCAAACGATGAGCGCGATTGTCAGAAGCAATACGTTCGGCCTACCACTGCAGGATGAGGTCGTTAAGAGTGTGGAGCGCCACCTCACAATGCGCCAAGAATCGTGCGCCCAGGAGCGTCGATTCTTCCGCAATACGCGCCGGATTCTTCCGGGCGGCCGCGTACTCGCCTTCAATCCACTCGCGGAGCAATGCCCGACACGCGCGATCGGCGTCGTGGTGAAGCCATTCCACCTTGAGCCCTATCGGCCGCGATACAGCGCATTAGCCTTGTATATGTCCTGTCAAACGAAATGGGTCTTGGGGCGAGATTGCAAGGTACGAGGACAGTAGCACGCTCGATTATAAAATAAAGCTGACGACGAGGAACGCCCCAGTCGCCATGCCACAACCACGAATCCTCATCTTATCTCGTCGTCAGCTTCAGTCTATAATCGAGCGTGCTTTCAACTGTTCTCGTACCTTGCAATCTCTCTTCAGGGATCGGCACCGATCTCCCCCCAGCGCCTCCTCTGTCGTCGTCAATGACCGCGCCGCCTCATCATCGCTGGTCGTTTATAATCTCCCCCTGCATCAAGGGTTGCGCTTGGTCATGACAGTATCGCCTCCTGGCCAACAACAAGTCCAGGACGAGGAAGGATGCCTTCATCGTCTTGCCGAACTGGATTCGCATTGTGATTATCTGGATTTCATACCGCCAGAGATGTTGAGTGGAAAACATCAAACGACAAGCATGGATTGTGCAGGAGTGAGAGTGCGGTTGACGAATATCGATTACGAATCCCGCCGGCTCTTAAAAATAAAGACCATGGTCAGTATCGGAGGGTGAAGCCTGAGGAGGATCCAATTGGACCAAGTTCATCTTACTGATTCAATTGGGGATTATCCATTTAGTGCTAGAGCAAATGAAGGAAGAAGGATGGCCGCAAAAAAGCTTTGTGGAAAACGATGTTCGCGAAGGAGTTTTTTTCTGGAGCGATAGGTTCCCAGCTCGAACAATATCAGACTATTGTCGTCGACTTCGAACGAAGCAGTTTCGCCGCGTGTTTCCATGCAATACAATACTCCAATTTCACTTGCGAAAATCAAAACGTGTTCCAATCTCGCTGCTGTTGCTCTAAAAAACTGCTTCAAATTCACGAAAGTACATCGGACCGGACGGGATAAACTCGTTGAAGTCCTGCACCAAATCTGTCACTGCACATGGATCTGATGACAGATGTCGATTTCGCGCTTGTCCCGGCAAGATAGGAAAGCAATTCAGGTCGAAAACCATAATCACCGATCCGCTATCTCGAACTGTTATTCCCTTAAATCAGACGCTAGATCAATAACGTCGGTCATTGACAAATCACATTGTCTGTGGCGATATTTAGTCCGGGTCCATACGAATTTAGCGTAGGGGTTTAGCATATAGGCCATAGATACAGTTCACATTCTCACTAAAAATGCGACATTATCCACATAATCGTATCAACACGATTGGGCGTTGAAGAACTATGATTGACAGAGCCGAGGGATCGGCTAGCGATTCTAGCGAGGACGAATTAGGTCTGGCTGGCCCCACGTTAGATAAACGCCAGACGTCCGGATTGGAGTACACGAGCCATGATGAATTGGTCAAGGCATGGTCTGATGACGGTAATTCGCCAATCGTATCGCAGTTTCTTTCCATTGTCCACACTTCGAAAGCCTCTCTGTGTTCAGACTGAATTCGTGGGATTGGTCATATTTTCAATGCGCCACAACCTTTCTGTTCCTAAGTCGTTTGGACATTTAAACAGTACACTGAAGCCATCATTTTGGTAGATGCACTGCGTGTATTCTTAGATGACGACTTCGATTCAGACCAGTTCCTGACGGGTCTACAATTACACGGCATCAGTAAGTTGCAAGATAAACTAAACGCGGCGCTCGCCACTCTTGATCATTATATTCAGCACAAGGTTGGACATTGTGAACGGCCATCTGCTCCTGCCCTGACGCCTGCGATAGGTTTCTGATCATCACGAGGATTTATTACGGCAATCCACCCAGGTCTGTAGTCAGTATTGGCACCAGCGCTAACGATTTGCTGAGGACCCCTAGATATCTGCTGTTGAACACGATGCCAATGCGCTGTTGGCCGACGCAGCTGCATTGCAGTCGTCCTATAATGCTGTCTATGATGCAATTATGGATCCTTTCACCAAAATGAAGGAGCTAATTAAGGAGACCCAACACGCCCAGGTTCTCACCGATCAAATCCGCGATCGTTCTGACCTGTTTTCAACGGTAGGAATGCGCAGAGCTACTCAGAAATGTCCTACGTTTTGTTCAGCTGATCAATAAGTCAAAGGCCATTTCGTCTTCCGACAAGGTCCCCTATTCCTCTCTGGCAATATCGCACATCAACGTTCATTCATGACTTTTAGGAACCTGCGCGATACGCTCTTGTTTTGTCTGAAATTTCTGAAGTTGCCGAATCTAATGGACTCATTCATGTTAATTCGCTTCGCTCCAACCTAAACTGGGTACAACAAGAAACGGCAAATGTGAAATTGCAGGTACGGGGAACTCTTTTCACAAGAAATGCGATGTCAACTTTGCGTTCAGGCCGAAGCCAGTCTGAAAGCAGCGATAGTTACAAGTACTCATGTGGACATTGGCGCCGCCCTTCAGGTACGAGACGACAGCATTGTTTATAGGCCAACAAGTAAACAAAATAACTAACTTAGGTTGCTTTTAATCTGGGCACACTCCCCGCTGTAGTCGCTGCCGTTATCCAGGACCTTCTTTCTGATTTCTCTGATGAGGTCTCTCAGTTGTTCGATCTGAACAAGATCCTTAGCCCGTTGCCAGCTGATATGAAAAAGGTTGCCAGCATGTTAATTCGCTTCCTATAATATTTGATTGGATGCATTTCGAGCCAGAATTTCCAGGATCCTGCTGAAAGAGGACAGCAAATCCGAGCAGCTGTTTGGCGCCGAATAGAAACTGTACATCTCTGAGATTATCGTGAAGTTTACCGCTAAGAGCGAATTGTTCAGGTTCTCAATTCACTTCTTGAATGCGTCAGCCGCATGCATGCATTACACTCCGTTTTGCAGAAGAAAACTGATCCGATCGTTCGTAAATCGTTCATGGAGCTTGTTCAAGGAGGCATATCGTTTATGGAAGATACTGCTCAAGATGTCTACAAGATTTTCAGAAAATCACTTGACAATTTTTCAGGTTTGTTCAGTCCGATAACCGGTATGCGATATTAACCTCGTTTCAGCATTGTCTAAATTGGTATCGGAAGCCCTTACAAGTGAATACCCTCGTCTTTTCGACCTATGTGAATCGTGTTGGCAGCGTGGTTTAGGGCGAGTACTGCCCCCCGAATCTCGGCTGCATTTGTTCGATACTATCCAGACGTTCCAAAACGAATTTATTAGCAGTCAACTTGAACGCATTCAGGTGTCTATCTTCCTTTCAAAGGTTTAATTGGTGTTAAGGATGTTTAGGGTCCAGTCGCATTGATGTTCCCTGGGCATTTGTCTCCAGCGGTTGCTCCTGTTCCAACAATCACAGACATGTCAACGATGTTTTCCAATGTATTGGATACACTTTCCTCCCTGGAATCGTAAGAAGAACTTGCGGTATACAGCTCTTTTTTTACGATTTGTTTAGGCGCACAGAACTCCAGCGTCCAATGTTGAAGGGTTTGAACGGTACAGTCTGTGTCTGCGTCTCGAAATGCGAAGGTCGGTTTTCAACTTCCAAAGTCATTGCGCAACCATTTACCGTACTGCAGCTTTGGCCGGCAATCTAACATCCATGTCTCCATTATTATGGGATGTAAATACGTTTGACCGGCTAAATTCAATATTCACTATAGCTGGTTAGCCGTTGGAAATGTTAAACAAGTCTCGGCTAATCATCGTCCTTGTAATTTTTCAGGATTTTTGGATCAAATTCTGACCGCCATTGCTCAATCCAGGCATACACGCTGTCAATCAATACCGGCATCTCTTGCTGCACCAATCTTGCTTCCTGGGCGACGCGCTGTACATGCTCTCAAACGCCAGATCATCGCTCCTATCTTCACGTTGACGTTGAACACTCTCGAGGCGTCTCTCGATAAGTCTGATATCTCATCTGTGATTCAGGCAGAACTGAATAGGAATACTTCTTTTCTGAAGCGTATTGTTTCCAAACCTCCTCTTGCGCGATTTTTTCTCAAAGAATTTGTATCTCAAGTAAGCTCTGTTACCAGGAAACAGCATAAAGCATGATCTTTTTGCCAGTTAGAAACAATGGTTATTTACCGATGTGCTGCGGTTCTATCGTCAGGGTTTGCCAGACCCAGTATCATTGAGAAGGTTTTGGAAGATATTACTTCTGCTGGCTCTGTCATCGCCTCCTATTCGAAGCTCACGGATTCGGTCAGACCATGATTCTAACTTTGTTGCTTTATCTCTCACAATATTAACATGTTTCAGGTTGCACCCAGAACGCAGCAGCAGCAGCAGCCGCTTAACAAATTTGTTCAGTTCACATCGTGGCTTAGTGGGCCGCATTGGCGTCCATGTACTGAATCTGAATTCACTTGCATCCCGAAGTTCGTAATCGTCTCGGTGTCTATCAGTAGATCAAAAGGTATTATGCTTTGCTGTCTCTGCAATGTCACGAATTGTGATACGGTTTCAGGGCTGATATCGGTTTGTGACCTTTTGTGTCTGGATACGATGGGTTTATTTCACTGGATGCTAGCTCATAACGAGGAAAATGCACTTCGTTTGTGTGAGAATAAGGTCATTCCATTTTTATCACCTGGTGACGAAACTGACCAAACAATTATTGACTATATTTCCCACTTAATAAACAATCAGCAGCAGTAACCAGTGAATATGCCAATTGCTTCAACGAAAATTCCTTGGCAAGGTCAATAGCGCTTTTCCGGTCACGGCCTCAATGCTATTCCGTTCTGCTTTAAGTCGGCTTTATTCATGTACGCTAAATGTTCAATCTAGATTCAAAAACAGAAAACTTTCAGAATAAATTTTGTTTACAGTATTATAACCTGATCGGCCCGGTGGTTCGTCGATCGCCTGACACGTCCGAGGTCTTGACAACAGCGATCTCGGTTACTGGGCACGGAAATCCAACAGAACGATTTTGAAGCGAAAAAGTGGGTCAGGTTCTTTTTTAGTGAAACCTGTGGTTGCAGCAGTAAACCCAAACAGAGAATTATCGAGGACTATAAAGACGACTGTTTTACAAATATGGTTAGGCTCTCAACGGTTTGCCGGCTAAAAATTTTGCAAGAAGATGACCCCAGTATTGTAATTATTTATATTTTCGTCCAACATGGCGCACAATCGCGCGCAGGCTGTGTCGATTGTGATCGTAAGGTTCTTCAAGAATGTGTGTGCCGGACGGGAGGGAAATCAAATGCGCAAACGCTGGTAGTCGAGGATCGATGAACATTTTCAGAACTTCAAACAGCTGCCACGTATCCTTGGCTCCAAAACACATCATCCCCTGATCAGGCTTTCGTCGCCCTCGGATCGTCCACGATTTCCTGAACAGTCTTCGGCTTCTTCTGACTTCACATTCGCATCCTTCCCCGATAAAAACCGCGACCACGTGTTCGTCTAAGTGGGAAATGGTGAACTTGATGTCGATTGTGAGGTGAAGCGGTTTTACCTGTTCGGATCTTTAGGGCGCTGAGAATTTGTCTAAGTAAACGCAAAAAGACCATCGCTGATGAAATATGAATTTCAATTGTCGAATTGAGAGACGATAAGGGCAAAATATCGTCCGACAGGTTAGGTAGGTCGGCCGAGTTGGGCACACTAGTGAAGACAATGTCTACTTGGGCAGCTGGTCAATGACCGATCCATGTCACATCTACTTGATATACGATGGGGATTCAAGTGCGGTGATCTCGATTGACCAACTAGCGCCTTGACCTTGCCCAGATTCACCAATTCGATATTCTAGCTCAACGGTCTCGAGGAAAGTCACCACTGATAACGCAGATACGGCAACCTATTCTGACACGGTAAGAAGTGTTATGAAAAAGATCGTCCCGTCATGGCCAGGAAGAGGAATTAGATGGGCCGCAAAAAAATGCTGCATCTTGCGCGGTTCGATGGCAGAAACGGCCAGGTAACGTATTCAGTTATTCCTTTTGATGTCGTTACCTAAGTGTCGATCAATGCGTATTATCTGACTGGCATAATCCTGCTCTTCAGGAACCCTGTTAGAACAGGCCTCATTGAGAGGGTGGGCACAGTTCCGGTTCCAGTGCAGATGTCCCCGCACCAGTGCGTTCGAGCGCATTGCCATTTTGCCTGGCAAATTTCTCACGCTGAACACGGTTGGTACAGTAATCACGCATTCCTTACTACCCTAGACAAGGCCATGAGATCGAGTGCAGTGCACTGCATCAGGAACGATGCCCACCTCGCCAATTTGCTGTTCACCTTTCCCTTTTTTTTAAAATCATCGCGCAAACAAAAGCGATTATTGGAGCGCGACCAGCCAGTAACAACCTGTTAGTCGACATTGGATGAGATTGAATTCTCGCTCTATGGGTGTTCCGCTGCTTTATGATCATATTCGGATTATCAATCACAAGTTTAAGCAGTACTTGTAAAGACGTCCAGCAAAATTTGGCCGCAAAAGGAATTGCGAACTTCGGAAACGAATATTTTTTGCAACATCAAAATTATCCTATTTTGATGTCGTCAAGAGCCTTGGCCAAGCGGTCAATTTGTTCAGCATCCCGAGCGTAAGTTCTTCCATTATCGGGAGCAGACAAAAGCGGTTTTCATTCCTGATACCTTCCGATGCGCTGCGTCAACTGCGGCGAAAAATAGACTACACAGTGTCAAATTTCTAGTAATTCTGTTAAAAGATTTAATGAGGTAAAACAAATTGTTGAGGTACAGGCTGTTTAAAACGGACAGTGGTAAACCCGTTTTCCTGAAACCAAAAGGGCAGATTTCGGACACTACGGCGATGGTTGTTGGATCAATCCAGTCAGACAATCCTCTGATTGTTCAACTGCAGAGTAGACTGAGAGCATACCCCAGTACCGCGGCACCCCTCACTGCGATTGACACGACGAAAACGACTGAAAACGAGAAGCTGGCGACAGCAAACGACGGACACCTTTGGGTCGGTAGTGCAGTTGCTGCTCAACCCGTTCTGTGTACAGTGTAGCGTCATCGCCATGTGCAGTCCCGCCCGTGACAAGGGCGAGGCCGCTTTACATGGTAGTGTTACTTACCCGTATGGGTAGACCGTGCGACATTTCCGTTTTATGCTGCTGCAACAGCATGTGGGCGCACATCGTCGATTTCTGAATTATGGGACGCGCGCCACCATGAATATTCCGGCGGCAACGTTCTTCGGCTGTGTTGCCGATGTCAATCTGTATTCCCAGTTTGTGCCGTATTGCACAATGTCTAGGGTTGTTTGGAGATCCCCGGACGGGATGAGTATGTTAGCTGATATGGGCATTGGGTTTATCAATTATAATGAAAGGTGGCCCTTATCATATCTACATTTTTTATGGTTCAAGGATTTCAAGCTCTATTATGGTACTTTCGAAGTGTCGATTTGTTTCTGTTTTATAGGGAATCCTATCAGGTGGTTTGATTTCGTCAATTGTTTCGCTTTCCGATGTTCGATCCGTCATTCATTCTGTATAATTGAGCGCCATATTTGTTAGATATCGCTCCCGAGTTACATTTGAAGTTGAACCGCCTCTGTACGTGGTCACCGCATCAGCTGTGAACTCGGTCAGGATTGTGTTTACAACCGATAGACCGGTGCTGAAGGTTTAGTGGCACTTCAGGCATTATTTGAGCGCATGGACACGCGCTGGGATATACGTCAGTCGGAAGAACTGAAATCCTACGTCAATTTTACCATTGACATGGTTCCGAGCTCGCCGATCCACGCGATTGCGGTTCGACTGGTATTCCAGGACGTCGCTCGACAACAGCTCAACGCTTTTGTCAAGCGGTCCGTTATGGTCACCATTTTCCATCAACATCGGTGCTTATATTGTTGGCAGTTGCTCGATTGTTAAATCGTCTTCGATTTCCCCTGATTCTGCCGCGTGCAATTTCCGGACCTTGATCGGGAACATCTTATCGAAATTTGACCATCCAGAAGCTAGAAGAGGTCGGCATGCGCTGTCAGTTGGTCGAGCTTGATCATTTGTTAATATTTTGATAGGACAGTTCCCCTTTGAGCTCTTCAAACTCTACCAGAGGCTAGTTGATCGATATCGGAAATCGGTTTTGACTTGTGATGATTTTGTCGAAATATGCAGGTGCTTTCGAAATATGTTTCCATGGTTTACAATTGTTCTTTTAATGCATTGCATTTTCAACCGTGTAAATTGTCATGTAGTTCTCGTAAATTTAAAAAAAATCCTTCGGCTGATATAAAATGATCAGAGATTCTGGGAGTGCTGAAGAGACGCCAATGCGGAACAGGTACATGTGCATTGCCATTGGCGCCGATCCCGTCATTGCCTCATTTGCATGTGAGCTGTTGTTCCCGCCTGGTCGACCGAAGAGCATATCGGCAGAAGATATGCTAGTTGCTCTATATTTCATTACAGAGGATGACATGCTGGACCGGTAATCCTTCACCATTACCCGTGTTTTTGTCGCCATTTGTCTTTCAACAGTTTTATCTAGACTTCATTACGTGGTTTATGATGTTCTTTGTTTAGGCTTGGGTGCTGCCTATATCGCGCATACAATGAGGCGAATATTCTTCCATGCGATTGTGCCCAAATCAGTCGTAATCTGTTCCGATTGCAAATCTCCGTCTTGCGTCATATCATACCAGGTCATAATCCTAATTAATTGGTCAAATGGGTGTGCTGATCTTGTTTCCAGGCCTAGTCATGTCCGGCTCCGAACCGTCGTCGGAATTGAAACGGAGGGATCACGACGCTATGGTCTTGATCGGTAGTTATCAACGTGCCAATGTTTACACTTGTTGTTTGCTTATTCTGCTGGAATTTTTAGGCGCTTATGGGACGATGGAACACGCACTACACGAAATTGAGGATGATATAGACGAGGTCATAACTCAAGCGATTCAGGTAATATGATGCAATTCATTATTGTTCTGTTTTCACAATAACCGTGAAATGGTTTCAGCATTGTGGTAATCGGTCAATGCCAATACGCGAGTGGATCCGTATCTGTACCCAGTATCTCGAATTGTTCAATTGCACGTCAATGCAAGGTTTCATGTCTTACCTCACTAATTTATTAGCTCCTCCAATAAAGCCATAGCATCAGCACCTGATTAATCGCCGTTTTCACCACAGTTTCTCGAGCTTGACGCCGTCGGTTGTGTCGAATTTTTTACTCATACGGCAGCCTTCTGAAAAACATGGTTCACATTCGTCATGACCCCTTCATATAAAGCTCATCATCCTGAATCGTTGAACGTCGTGTTTCAAAAGTGGCCAAGGGACGCATCCGAAATTGTTGTGATTCCCTGTCAGACAAATTTGAGGACTGCACCAGACGGTGTCAGAGTGCAACGCGTTCTTATCCTGGCATCACTGGCCCACCAACCATCATTCCTTGTCAGCTAGGCAAGGCAACTGCAACATGGCGATCAGAGGTCTGGTGTTACTGGCCATGATCGTGGCGACGGGTTCGCCATGGAATCTACAGTTCGATTCCGATAACCAGGTCCAGATGACATGGTCTGTCACCAATGGTTCCGATCAGGTCGCGATCACAGTATCGGCCAAATCCGGGGGATATGTTGCCATTGGGTTCTCACACGACGGCAATATGGTCGGCAGTTTCGCCATGATCGGATGGGTTGATGGCGCTTCTCAAACCAGCCTACTCGAATATACGCTAGACTCTAAGTTCAGTCTGCCTACTCCGGTTTCCGATCCAATATTAACGGATACCTCTGTTGATGAGTCGGCAGGTAAATCGGAAACAACGATAGCCTAACCTGATTTCCCTAACATCGATCGATCAATGTGGTCTTAGGAATCACGACAATGTCGTTTACGAGAAAGGCATCACATATTTCGCGGCCAATCTACACAGATAGATCGATCCATATGATCTGGGCAATCAACCCATCATTCGATGGGCTCGCTCCCCACACCAATCAAGGCAGCAAAATGGTCAACCTCGGCACTGGCGATTCTTCGGATATGTCCCCGCCAGCCTCTATCATTATTCATGGTTTGATTTCAAACACATTCTCTCGAACCCGTTCAAGTTTCGTTGGTCCGCACGTCTTTCAGTTCGGTCAAATCTGGTTTGAAATCCAGCGCTTGAATCTATCGATGGTTTAGGGATTTGCATGGTTATCGCCTACGTGCTGTGTTTCCCTGCGGGTGTGATCGTCGCCCGATTTTTTCGATCGACAGGGAGCTGGATGCAGGCTCATCGTATGATCCAAGTTATGGGCTTCATTCTGGCGATTGCTGGGCTAATCTTGGCCATTGTTTTTACTGCATCAATCAATTCTTCTCACTTCCAAGGTGGTTGCTCCTTGACACTGTGAATTCACTTGATTTTGCCACCACCTTTCTAGGTTTGTTTCTTTTCACAGTGTTCGACTTTATTTTCTCAGCGGCCATTTTGATTTGATCAATTCCTCAGTATTTAGCCAATGCCAAACGACGATGAGTAATTGTCGAGAATAACCGATTTCATTGTTGCCCTGTTTAGTTGGTCACCCTTTGTTCGGCTTAATCATGATCGCCGTTACGACCTCTCAAATAATAGTTGCCAACCTTCGCCCGTCTTACGAAAGCTCGATGCGATTGCCCTGGGTTTTGTTCCACATCATCGTCGGGATATTCATTTTCTTCATTGGTCCATTGATCGCCCTATCCGGTCTGCTCACGCTCCGCGATCTCTACATGGCGACGCCGATGGCTCTCGTCGCAGTCGCCGTTGTTGTTGTCGTTGTGATCTGGGTCGGGTCCTGCGTCCTGGAAGGGAAAAAACGCTTCACTAACTAAGATCAAAGTTCAAATAAAGATAGTCAAGATTGCCAGAGTGATTATTTCGGCACCTGCAGTTTCGGGATCAGATTTTGATGAAATGGCAGTTCAAGACACGGAAATCTCGCCAATCTTGAACCTTCGCTCGAAAAATGCAAGCAATTTGACGGAAGGAAAACGCATGGGATTTCAGATTTTTGAGCCTAGCATTAGGAAGTGCAAGCCGTCATGACCTTTGAGTGTATCGCCGAGGTCTAGAAACAATCGGGGCTCGCCCGTGAACCAACAGCACAAATGCAGCAAATCAAACCGTTTTTGTCATTGTATATAGCCTGAGCCACTACCCAACAGGACTCGATGTTTATCGCATCTCAGGGCAACCAATTGATCCATCAGCGTACAAATGTCCATCAAACCATAGATGCGTTTTCGGAAATTCCGACAATTGTTTTGCCGTTTGAGATGCCAGCCAGAACATTCCAGCCAGTGTGTTAATATCAGCTCTTTAGCTGCACTAAATTTTATGTGTACTAATCCTCATGATCCTCATATGGTGTATACAGGAATCACACGTGTTTGCAGAACTGCAAGGCAGCCCATCCTGCGTCGTTGACCACGAATTTTGTTTGCGTTTATCGCACCTTCACCGCTTGTAAATCCGTCGAGTGCCACCCGCGAAATTATTTCACTTCAACATTGTGGTGGACTGGGCCATCGTTATTGAAGATCGAACAGGGGGAACATTTGGTGTCGCTGATATTGTCTTTGGATTGCCAAAAGCTCTGAGAAAACTAACTCCACCAAAACACCTACCACCACTCTACCAAAACACCTACCACAACTCTACCAAAGGACGCTGACTCTCATCCAGTCGGCACAGTAACTGCTTCTTCAAGGGTTGCGCTTGCAATACCCTTGAACACACCACCCGGGAGTGTCATGTTATGTGTACAGTATCTGCGCAATTGGGTGCGTAGGAGGGTTGCGCTACAGCAATATTAGTGTATCTTAACTGGGTATCTGGATATGGGCTGTCATTGATATATCGGCATTGCATTCCGATCAGATTTTGCCATGGACGCCGATATCTTCAAATCACGTATCGCTCGGCTGTATAAAGCATGGCAGGTGCGTTGTATCAGTATCTATTATCCGAAATTGGTTTTTTGTTTTGGTCAATCGAATTTTTTATCGAAACTTCTGCATAATTGCTGTTTACCGTGCTCCTTTTCAGTCGGATTCTGCGTCGTTCGGATCAGGAGACGTCCTGTTAATTGTGAATGGAAGGCCCAATCCAGATGTTGTTTTCAGAAAGACTTTCGCATTACAGTTATGGCTCACTGGTTACGAACTAACGGATACTCTGTTTGTGATGACAAAAAACATGATTTACGTTGCCGGCGGGAAAAAGAAAAGTATGTTGGTCTCCACGATGTCTCTCTAATTTTTAATATATCGCCGTGATAGTTGAGGTTATTTCACCTGGCGAAACTGTTGATACAGTTGTTCCATTAAAGCTTACGGTGCTTCCGAAAGATTCAACAGCAGCGTTGAAAGAGTTGACCAACCTGCTGGAAGATATCGCCAATGCTGAAAGCAAATCAAAATTTTCAGTCGGAATGGTTGTCAAAGACAATCCTGGAGAGGGCATTATGAAATCGGTCTCGAAATTTTTCAAGGAGAAGGTACTGAACAGTTTATGTCCAATTTGTCAGATATATTGACTTCAAACCGTAACAGGGCTGTGACATCGTTGACTGTTCCTTGGGATTGTCTCTAGTTGTTGCACCTCGAACGAAACTGGAAATGGAGTTCGTAGGAAATGCTGCCGCCCTTTCCGACATTATCATTCAGAAACAGATCTTGCCTTCAGTCGAACAATGTCTCGATGAGGGTGTAGACATGAAACATTCAAAACTTGCCGAAGATGCGGACCAATTGTATTCCTTTGTTTCATTAAATGTGGATGTAATCTTATTCTGTTTCTAGGTTTGCAGAACCGATGTCCACTTTGAAAGAATTTATCTCTCAGACAAAACTGAAATTAGATGCTGACGAATGTGAATCCTGTTTCACTCCCGCCATTCAATCTGGAGGCACATATGATTTGCGCCCAAGTGCATACAGCGATGACTCTAACCTTTCGCCCGATGTTATCATCATTAGTTGCGGAGCTCGCTATGGCACATATTGTAGCGGTGTTGCCCGAACCTATTTCATTAATCCTGACAAGCATATCGAATCTGCATATAACACCCTGCTTCAGGTACGTTGATGCTTGCTTATCTCGGAATCGCCAATAAAAATTACTGGCAGGTAAGAGAGGCATGCATCGAGGCACTTCGTCCTGGTAAACCGGCAAGTGATGTTTGGAAAGCGGCAATCAACGTCATTCGCTCATCATCGAGGCATTCTACGCTGCTTCCTGCGTTCACGAAAAATTGCGGTTTCTTAACCGGACAGGAATACCGCGATTCGTCCTTTATGATTAACGCTAGCAACAGCAACATCCTAAAAGAAAATATGGTCTTCATCCTCAGTGTAGGATTCAACGGACTAACATCGAAAAAGAAATCTGCTTCCATGATATTGAACGATACGATTCAGATCAGCAGCGGTTTGACAACTTACCTTACCTTTCGTTATCTATCTCTCACATGTTTTACACGTGTTTTCTGATTTGATTTGATGTTATTCTGGGAAAGTTTTCAACTGAGATACCTTTTTTTGTTACTTCAGGCCCTGGTGTTTGCCTGACAAAATCAAAATTTGCATTGGCGTCCGTTTCGTACCGTCTAGATATGGACAGTGATGATGACGATCACGCACCAGAAATACCTGCCTCAATGATGATAGGTATGTGTTTTCGTTTTCGGCAACGATGTACAATGATTAAATAGTTTTCAGACAATGGTCAGCCAAGGACTCGCGCTACACGGGCTGGTGGCAAAGTGGACGCACTTCAGCAGGAAAAAGAGGAAAAGCGAAAGCGGGCGCAACAAGAATTAATCGAGCGTAAACTTGAGCAAGCTCGTCAAAGATACAGTGAGGACGCCGACAACCAAGGTATACTCGTGACAATATTCTGAATTTGTTTCTGATCAATTTCGCTTAGACAATGAAAATAAACGGTCCGCAAATGAGATTGTGAATGCTTATGCCAATGTTAAATATTATCCCAAAGACTCGAGCGTTAACCAGATATATGTACAGTTAGACCTAGACTAAACCGCATATTGATGGGCTGATCATCGCTTTATTCAGGTTGACATGGATCGTGAAGCAATGTTGGTCCCGATCAATGGACGCTTGGTTCCTTTCCACATCGCCTTTATCAAATCGGTTTCAAAACAGGAATTAAATAATTACACATATTTTCGAGTTAATCTATCCGCCCCCGGATCTACTCAAGCGGTTCAGACGCTACAAGTAAGATCGCGCTGTTGTTTTAATATTTGCCATTCTTAGTTTGTGTTTTGTCAGCCTTATGCCGACCAGTCCAAAGTTTTTATCAAAGAGCTGACTTTCCGTGCTGCTGACGACCGCAACATCAATAAAAGCCTGCGCCTGGTCAAAGAGCTTCAGAGGCGTGTTAGGTAAGTCTCATATTTGAATCTGGCGTTTTCTGACCCAACTTAGTCAACGTGAAAAAGAACGCAGCGACCGTGCCACATTCGTCGAGCAAGCTCCATTGCAACTTAATCGAGATTCGCGCTACGATTTCAAGCTGCGCGACCTGCAGATTCGTCCCAGTCTGGGTGGAAAGAAATTAACAGTAGAACATCGATCATGCTGTTGTCTTTGTCACCAGTCAAATTCAACTGTGAGCAGGGCTCTCTCGCAACACATAGGGATGGGTTGCTTTTTACAGGCAATAAGGGGCAGAAGCTGGAAATTCTGTACAGAAACATCAAGCATGCTTTCTTTCAACCATGCGATGGAACAATATCCGTTCTTCTGCATTTTGAGCTAAACAATCCGATTGTTGTTTCTAAAAAACGTACAAATGTGAGAATTCATTCAGTTCTTGTTGAACGTGATAACGAGTATCATTACACAGTTTGTCCAAGTTTTTGTCGATGTTGTTGAGTCTTCCCAAGATTTGGTTGGTGCTAACCGCAAAGGATATTACGATCGCGATGGGATTCAGGAAGAGCAGCAAGAACGTCTTCGCAGGAATAAGTATGAATATCAGTTCCTTGATCTATTGTATGGTTGACTTGGCCATAGATTCAACGAGAAATTTCGCGAATTTGCGCGAAACGTGGAGGATGTTGTCGCAGCGTTAGACAAGTACGCATTCAGTTTGTTGCCTCTGGTATATGCCAAGGTTGATTTTGCTTTAGTGATCATAAATTTGAGTTCGACATTCCGTATCGCGAGATCATGTTTCCTGGAGTTCCTAGCAAAACTAACGTCAACGTTTTGCCAACCGTCCATGCATTGGTGGCGTTAGACGATACGCCTCCTTTTGTTATGTTCCTTGACGAAATCGAAATTGCGTATTTCGAGCGAGTTCAGGTTACCACCGAAAAATACGATTTTGTAACGGCTTTTGAATATTCGATATAGTTTTCCCTGAAGAACTTTGATCTCGTATTTGTATTTAAAGATTTCGAGAAACCCATTGTCAAAATCCGGTCGATCCCTCGCGACCATCTCGATTCAATTCAGCAATACTTAACAGAGTCTGATATCGTATACTTTGTTGGTACCATGAATCTTCAGTGGACGGTACTCATGCCTTTCGCTTTCGACTTTCTTTCAGTCAATTTTTTCATCATTTAGAATATTTTAAAAGTCGTCAAAGAAGATGCTGCGTATTTCTTTACAGAACAAGGAGGGTGGGCATCGATTCTTGGTTCACCAGACGAGGAGGATGTGTACGTGGTTTGCGTAACAGCGAGCCTTTATTTGACGTTCCTTTAGCTCAGAATCAGAAGAAGAATCTGCATACGAGGAGGATGAAAGTGACGATGAAGCCGAGGATGAGGATGACGAGGATGAATATGACAGTGCGTCGAATTTGCAAGCATTGCTGGATTTTTTTTACTATATTGATATTTTCCTTCTCACCGAAGGATTTTTTGCTAACGATTTTTTAGGTGCGGAAATTACGGATGAGGACGATGAAGACGAAGACGATGAGGAAGAAGGTCCCAGCTGGGAGGAACTAGAAGAGGTTAGTGTGTACTCGAGCTATCAGAACTGGGCAAGGCATCTGATGTTCCTCGAAGGATGTGATCCGCGAGGAACAAGAGCGAAGTGGTCGCAGAGGTCGCGACGAGGACGAGGAGGAAGATGAGGATCGTCGGCGTCCTTCCAAAAAATCCAAAAAACAGTCTTCGTCCCGCAAATGAAGACTTGCCTCATTTGATGGTGTAAGAGGCTTTCAAATGAACCTCCAAGTTACCCATAAATCAACCAAAGTTATAAAACTAAGAATAGAATTGATGTTACTTAAACCTGAGGTTTCTAATTGAACGTGTGCAAACGAGCATACATGCGATTCAATGGTTTAGGTAATATAATCGGGTTTCATCGCATAATGTATTGTACGTACGCCTATGCTTTTCTGTCTCTATCACGAGCCAGAAATGCTAATATAGATACGCTCGGCACATCCGAGCGTCTGCCAGTTCATTTGAGATCGGATTAAAACAAACTTGCTATTTGTAGTCCAAAGAACCAAATATGGAATGCCTGGACAATGCTCCAGCTCCTGATGGCCAAAATTGGTACGACGGAGAACCATCCTGAAGGCAAGACCTCTGTTGATGTCGTGCTCGAGCCAGACTAGCTGTTCCACTCAGCGGGCATCAAAATGAATCCAAGCGGATACGAACACGCCTGGGAATATATGGGAAGGCGCTAATGACAAGGTCGTCGGGGGAGGGGGTTGCATCATCTCGCAATGAGTTGAAACCCAGACTTGGTTTCGTCATGTAGCACTGGCTGTGTCGGCGTTACCCACTCTGCTACTGTATTTGTGCAAAATAACGACAGTAACTTATCTGATGTCTCAGTAATGTGCAACGTAATGGCAGTCACTTCTCTAATGTCCCAGTAATGTGCAACGTAATGGCAGTCAATTCTCTGATGATTTAGGAACGAGTTCAAGTCCGTTCATATTGCGAACATTGCTGGTTTTCGTGTCGAGACGATTGATGTCAGATGGTGGACGGCTAAGGTGTAATCGCTGCTGGCAGGTCTTGACCGGACAGTTCGCCTGGATCACCGCCTGTTCGCACATCTTCTGCGAGGAAGATGCCACGAAGAGTTTCTCGCGACAATCGATCTGCCCATGTTGCAGCAGCAATATTGACCGGTTTACATTTCGTCCGAAATTGTCGCCAATAAAACGCTGACTTTTTACAGAGACAGCGAACTGAAGCGAATTCGCACGGATCTGGACGAGGCTCCATCTATGGCATTGTGGGGAAGCAGTCCAACTTTGATATTCGAAGCTTGCGCGGGAGCTCTTGGCTTTTTTATCTACCAAGTACGTACTTCCCAGACTGTTACGACAGAGGCATTTAGGCAACTTCCAATTCCAGAAAAAACAAGAATTTGCATGGTGCCCCTTCGTCTGTTTCGTGAATTCCGATGCTTATTTTCATATCCTGCAGGATGAATCACATAATGGGACAAAAGGAAAAACAGGCCCAAGCAGCGCAGGTATGATGTAATATCCCTCGCCAATGAAGCATTCAATCTCTGTTTAGGCGTCGATGCAACATTTGCTTCAAGAGCGGGACGAGCATATCCGGCATTTGAGCGAGAAAGTTAATCAATGCCTTGAGGAAATGCAGCATAAGGACACCGCTTACATGGAGTTGAAAAAAAGCAATAAGGAAAAAACCAGGTATTAGAGTCAGAATCGCTGGACCATTACTAGTGATGCTTTCAGCAGGATGTGCAAGAATTACGAGGTAGAGCGAACGTTTTGCTGCCAGAAATGCCACTAAACCACAACATTACTGTATTGCAGAAACTGTACAATAAAATGCAGATAGTGAACAGCAAGGTATTCAGCGGTATGTACTACCGCGAAATGTGTTTTCGTCAATGATCACGCAGGCACGAAGAAGTCCTAATAGCTCACCCATGTCACCCCAATGTAGATTATCGCATGTCGAACCACCTGCGCCGCAGACTCAAAAACAATTTCCGGGTAGGTCAACGTCATCCACGTCCAACAGATCTGATTGCGGCACGAATTAGAGTCTTTGCCAACTAATCTGTCAAGGCAGCCGCTTGGCTCTGAGAACTTCTCAGGTGCACTAACATCCTCTGCGAAGTTAAACTCTTCGCGAGCATCAGCGAACCATAAACCCTCATTATTTCCTGAGAGTTTAAGCAGGTCAAGGCAGCCAAGCTTAGGTGAATCATCACATTCTTCAACCATCAAATTGCCCGCCAACCTGTGCCCAGGCTTGATGGGGCATATCAAAAGCCTCGACAACAATTCGCACTCACCGCACTTTAGTGGGAGATCAAAGATTGGATCATCAAAGATTGGATCAGCACAAGCGACTAAAACATTCACGCCACAGTCGCTGGGAATTTTAGGGACGTTGGGAAAAGGGCTACAGAAGACGAACAACAAGGAAAGTTTGCATCCGTTAAATACCCAAAGCCCGCATACACCAAGAAGGATGAACTGTACCCCGGCAAACATTTTGCCAACACCGTCGTCACTGTTCGGATCTGCGAAACCGTCCATCTACAGCCGATTCCGAAATCACCGCCGCTAACTAAACACCAGTTGTCTGATGACATTGTCTTCATAGAGTTTCTTTTGGATTTTATGCGACAGTTAAATCAGCTTTACATGCTCAATTTCTTGACGGCAAAGTATAAAGCGCCAAGATAAAGCGAAACGGATCCGGTGACCAGGACGTCAAATACGAACGGCTTGACTCGAAACGATGACATACTCTTGGGTGACTGAGGAAAAATCGTGAACTTCGGGGAAAGTTTGAAGGTTTTGACAGTGACGTCAGACAAATGAGTACTCATCTCCTATGGAAACTTCAGTAACCACTCCAACGTTTTCTGATGTAGATATCTTCGAACCTGCTGTAAATCCGACACCAACGTCGAATCAGCGGGCAATGCAGGCGCAATCCTAGGCTGAGACCCTAGGTAATCGAGCCACGAAGAAACCGATTGCATGTTGACAGCATTGCTGCCCTATCGTAATATGATGAGCAAATCCCGATAACAGGTCAACTTCTGACCTGAGTAAGTCCAGACGATTCAACATCGAATATGAAGCGAGCTATCGATTCAGCGATCGCGTTCACAGAGCGGGTCACTTGATCGCACGTTGCAGGCTTATCAAATACAGACGAATAGGTTATGGACCTCATTCGATCAGTCTTGTCGGAAACGGTTAACGACGTCATACCCTCTCTGTATCCAAGTCACGATGAATATTTGGTGGCAATTGCCACGAGTTCTAACCTCGAATAGTGGCGATGCTCCCAATTGCCATCATCTTCGGAACTCGTGCCGACCGTAACACCAAAATCGCTTGCCGCGGTCTTCAACGCTTTCTAGGCGGTTGTTATTGATACAACGAAAATATGCTCGGCGTTCCTACCTGGAACTTGTTGAATGATTCGGCGCTCTTACTTTCAGATGAAGCATGGAGGGTGAGAGTATCGCCTTTAAGTGAATCAAGACATATGACGAGTTTTATCGTTTCTGAAAACCAATGAATCAGCAATTGACGCGTGGGCAAAGCGAACAGAATACCGATGATGCGGGCGTCAAGTTCCGAAATAAAGTGCTGGGATCCTTCTCCAGCCAGAGCTGATGCTCCCGTCAGGACGAATAGAAGCGAAACGTCGCCTAAACTTTCTTGCATTTTGACGCGATGAAATAGCTATTTAACATTAGCAAATTTTTCCGGTTAGAGTGTGCAATTTACTCGTGCAAGATGTAAAAAAGCGGTGACAGCAGAAGCATCTCCTGAACCTCTCCCGGGAATAGCCACCAAAGAATCCCAACCTAAACGATGTTGACGCAGGGAACGATGCAGACAGCTGTGCGTATACCGGCGACGATAACGACCGTCTCTTTGGGGGTATCGCTCTTGCCGTAAATCCATCCATAAAGATTGGTTATGGAAGGAGACACGATGGGCTCACTCAGGTCAGCGGCGACAAACTGATACCGGTCCAATGATCCATCCCGAACATCTATATATGATTCATTACTAGCAAATCGATTACCAAACAATCACAGCAACAAACCGCTAACAATCTCGTTCAAATGCGCATCCTCCGTTGCGAAATATATCGGATACGACCAAGACTGAGACATGATGGACGATTCGATAGATTTCAGACACGTCACTTGTTCAGGTGTCGGCTCTAAAACGCATGATGACATGTCTGGCGAAAACAGCGCTGGTTACGATGATGATCATAACCTTCAGGAAGAACTATCAACGCAGCAGTCGCATTTGGATGGAGCTGCACTTGCGTATCCGACGAGCACGCTTTCAGCAGCGAGATCGTATGAGCGGCAGGGGGGATGCCGTCCTCATGGACGGTGCCCGGAAAATTCACTCGGGCAGTTTGCGACCCGTACGACACCTGATCAATACTGTATTGAATGGCGCGATCGACTTTGAACATGTGGGACGCCGAGGTCAGCGACGTCAAGACGATCAGCAGCCCACAAAGCATCGCCGCCGATCTCATCCTGATCTCTGGACTAAACCAGAAGTTTGCGCCTCGACCAAGACCGTGGCGCTATTCTGCTCTACCACAGGCTGACTCCATGACCCTGTCACAGATTTCATCATTATCCTCACCAATCAGGTGTTTTCTTCATTCTGGACGTGTATATCAATGTTTGATTTTCCAGATAGATGACCAATGCTTCATTTATGTGAACTAATTATTGAAAATATATTATATAATAATTTGAACAAATTTCTACGGCGCCAGACGGAGGAGTGCTTTGTCGGTCATGTCTTTCACGACAGGGTCATTGCAGTTATTACTGATCGTGATCAGTGATTCAGCGTCATGAGCCGAGATCGCCAGTTTGGCAGCATCGCCCCATCTGAAAATGTTTGCATAAAAGACACAATTCGATCAAAACGCAAGTCTGCTGTACCTTCCCATATGGCATAGCCATTCCATTCGTTCGGCAATATCCGGCAGGAACCCAACATAAACAACGGCTTCGTCCATGTTGTTGTGGGCAATACAGTGTTCGATAAACGGGACATAGCCGATAGGTGGCGCCTTCTTCCCCTTCACCTACACAATTACAACTGTTTATCGGCCGCTAGTTGCCACCGCCGTTAATCAGAACTGACCAACGCAAGTAGAGCGGCCCACTGTCCTGTCCTAGCGTAAACTTGCACCTGTATATGCCAAAACCTAACAAACCATGGTTGATAAGGTAAACGTTCGAGCAGTGCCTCGGTTCAATGCAAATTTTGTGTTTTTCAACTCACCTTTTAGCAGGGACTTTAAACATTGACTGGATCTTAGCGGCCTGAGCGATCTGTTTGGTGACCAGAAGATGATCTATCGTGTCGCTGACCGACAGATCTACTACCGACGCGTCCGCTGTGCTAAGACTGCGCTGAACCTGAAAAGGAGTCAGTTTGGGAACGACATTGTATGTCGACAAACTAAATACCTGCAATAGCTTGATTTGGTCTAATGTAGCGCACGCCATGAATGGATCTGAACGATCCTGATGGAAGAATTGCGCTGCTATTTGAAGTCCTTGAATACGTTCAGGCAGTTGAGGATGCCGATATGCCTAAGCAACACGAAATTAGAGCAAAATGACTCGATATCAGAGCACAACAAGTAAATTTGACAACAATTAAGTTTGTTTTTGCTAGTTTCCGGGTGGATAGAGCAGACTGAATTTACGTAAATTCGATGGGCGACAATGATATTCAACCTGTTCAATTGCAGTGATGGCAGCCATTCGAGTCTTTTGTAAGCCAAACAAGGTGTTTTTCAAGAGATCCAACTCCTGAGCATGTCTAGCGTAGCATATTAGGAGCGATTGCGCCAGAGGGCGACTCCGAAGAATGGAATACAGGGCCGACGATGACCGCGACCTTCGCAGATGCAGAAGGCAAAGATGAACTAAGAAACCGATTCAGACTTTCGCATTTGACCATTAACTGGACACCAACCTAAATCAGTGTCGCCGCTCTCAATGGCTTTGTCAAGAGCGCGTTCTTCCTCGTTCATGGATATCAATAGAGGAACTTGGAGATGAGCGCGAGTCTCGTGCTCGCATACCTAAAAAATCCTCAGTAAATGGGTTTCTGAAACAGCACATACACTTACAGTCAGGGCAAGCGTTGGGCGATGAGCACGATACGCTGCCGATGCAATTGGAGACAGCTTTATATCAGGAAAAGCCTACGTAATGAAGATAAATAAGGATTCATAACAGTTCGAAGAGATTACGACTTTCAGCTTTTTGACGATTTCATTAGCAAGAGCTCGTTCTTCTTCCGCGGTCGCCTCAGGTGAAGAAGCGGATGAATGCATATTCACTTTGAGAGTTGCCCAATGTAGTAAAACACGACTGCAATCCAGGTGTAGAAGCGTGCATAACGCCAGACTGACGCTGTGTTCTGAGGCAGGAAGTGAGAAATTTTGAGAAGAAACCGTTTGAAAATTAGCCCATTACGATGATCGTTGTTTAGCCGATCGATGAGGGCGTTAGCTGTTAGTTCTTCTAACTGCGCGAACGTTATCGGTATCGAAAGTGCACGAACGGCGTTCAACGCACGGAGCGTGGTACAGACGTTAACAAACCGATCCGGGTCGATCACGGGAGATCCTTTAACAGTTCTATCGTCCTAAGACACACATTTTCCGTTTCTTGAGGTTATCGTAGCAAGATTTGGAAAACTTACTTGATCTTCTATCGCTTTGACGTTCATCATCGAATTGTAACAGAGTTTACCGACAGACGCCGCTTTTAGTAGACGCTTTTGCAGTCGTGGCTCAAATTCACGTTCGGCCGCGTGGAGACACATGTTGATGGCCGTTTCCATAGCGTCGGCATCTGTTGTAAAAAATTCACCGATCTTGTTAGAAAAGCGACACAGCATCATGTATATACCGGCCATTAACGAACGTAATGTATCATCGGCGTTCGAGATACGTTTTTCTAGCGCCTCAGCTGCATCGTACAACATCGCTGCTGGCGAGACGCTGCCAATCGTGAATATTGATTCTGTAGATTTTGGGACCTAAATACCAATTACGTTCTGGAGAACTGGTTTGTGAGGCAAAAGATTGTGATGACCTGTTCAATAAATTCGGTAACGGCGGATGTGATGACGCGAACACCATCCGTTTCGCGGAAAACGCAGGCCGGCATACTATAGGGGAAGTACAGAAAACTGTAGCCGAGATCGCCGACCAGCAACAGATGCTATATAACCACAATTCAGCAACGAAAGAAGGCCCAATACTACTGAGATATGATCTATTTCCTATCGTTTGCAAAAAAAAAAAAGAATGCAAACTGAAATCGGGCTCGGAAACAAGAACTGATAGCGCAAGCTGTATCAGAACGTACGTGTTCATATGTGATAATCACTGCATCATTAGTGCACCAGGTCAAATCCAGCGGCTGTGATGTTGTATTAGTGCCGAACTCAAAAATCTTGCGCTTGAAATCGCGGGTCACACAATGCAGCGTGTCGCGATTGTCGAAACAAGCCAGCTGCTGGCCGTCCGGCGATAAAGCCAGCAATCGGAACGGACCTTGGGTCAGTAACTGCGACACATTTTAGAACGAGCATGACAGATTAACTGATTCAACATCAGACGCTCGATTTCAAGATAAAACTGTTCAGTATTTCGCGAACAGATTGTGAACCAACCTTGACGCCGAAGCGACAAACCGAGTTTAGAAAATCAAGCAAAGGTTGGAAGCGACAAACCTGATCTTCTGCTTTATGCTGGTCGCAGTGAACAATGGAGCCAGAATGTGTGGCGATGATGACACTGACGTTGGGGGCGGTGACGTCATCTTCGTTCGCGGTCCGGTCGATGGCCATCAGCATGGCCGTCGGCGGCTCTGATCGACGTAGATCGGGCTGGGCGATACCGATCCGGATAGGGTTGACGAAATCGTGGAAAAGCACCAGTTCGTGAGTGCTCTACAGGAAAACCAGTTAGGGAAACTGTTGAATCGAGATTTTGAATCTGAAAACGGGGAAAACCGCCCAGAAGCAATCAACAAGCTTGTGGAAACCAACCGACTTCGGTCATGGCGACAATGCAGTCGTCGACAATACAGCAGTCCCGGATCCCATGAACAGATGCTTCCTATGGAACTTGGTTTAACATTGCCGTGGGGAAGCATACGTAGAGAACCTTTCCGATGACGAATTGATTGATGAGGTCGCCGTGTACTGAGAACACGAATACACGCGCGTCTCTAAAGTTAGAACGTTAAATGTGGCAATCCAACTCGATGGGCTGTGAAAATGACAGAACTATCATAAAACGGAACACAGCCAAATAGTGAAGAGGTTAAAACACACATAATGATTTACTTTAGCACACATATCAGCGACAGATTTTTCGACCATCCGATTTTCAAAAGATTCGTATGTTGCCACTAAGTTATGTGTCAGCCCGCACGTAAGCGAATAGAACTAGCGCGGTTCCCGACGCTGAATGACGACATAACGCTGCCGGACGACGTGTAGATGGATATCTCGGAGCTATTCGCCGACGTCAGATTGACGAATGCTGAATCCCAACAGAAATTCGGGGTTAGATACGCGACATCAGAGAGCCAGAGGAAAAAACCGAAAAAAAAAATGAGGAACAGTTGTCGGTGATCGGGAGCACGATGGCGACAGGCGAGAGAGCCAGGTGTGAAATAAAAACATGGCGACCGGGTACCGACCTAATGGACCCGACGCCTCAGCGGCACACAAGTGATGGAGACTGTCCCGAGACAGATCGATATTCAATTGCCAGCCCATCTTGTAGACATGCCGCCGCCTGTAATATCGGTCGTGGACCAGCTGCCAATCCCCCGTCCCCGACATGGCGCTACTGTATGGCCGCAGACGCGGGTCCGGTTATCGGCCACACACGTGGGCGTCGTCCGCCCGTTGATTTGTGTATCGGCAAAAATACGGTTAACGGAAACGAAGAGCAGATCTTCAACGTAATTCCGATTGGATAAGTTCGGGCCGATTCCAGGGCAAAAGGCCATCAGCTGAAACTACTGGAAGATCCTTGTCGAATGAAACCAACTGTTGTCCGACGGTTCGTAGCGCTCGTGTTCGAGCCCATGCGAATGGGTCCCCGAAAACCATTCAGAATGACTTTCGAGAAGTGATATCCCAATATAATCCAGAGCGACGCCAGTGATCTAAACCATGATTCATAAACCCCCCCAACACTTCTTGGTTGACTGGAGAATGATATCCTAATACGGAGCAGATGCGAACCGATTGGGTAAGGTCGTTATCTTGCGATAGGATGACGCCGACACCACCAGAGCTTCTACTATTGACAATTGTCGATCCGGTATTCCAGAGAAGGGTTCTTCGCAAAGGCGAATCGTCCAGAATCTAGCCGCTGGGCGTCATCAGTAGATTGGCGCCATCATCATATAACCGACATAATCGTGAAACAAGTTGATGATTTGCGTCTCGTCATAATACACCAATCCTTCGTTGATGGCAGTTTCAGATCCTCAGCATGAGCATAACGTCATGATCATTGATCCAGCACGATGGTTTCCCAGAAAATATAGTTCCAGCGCAGTCACAATTTACAGCTGCACATTCCAGCAACAAGGTTAACAAGGTTTCCTCAAACGAATTGTACATAGAATCAAAGGTTCAAACAACGCTGAATAGATTTAGAGATGGGCAATTTGTGAGTTTACTTCTGCCGGAGAGGTCTGTCAGAAAGGCTCCGTTCCGTTCAGTGTTTGTTGCAAGAACCTGGTGGCGACACTCCAAGACAGAGTAAAGTCAACTGGTTGTACTGAGAACCATGAAAAAAAAAAAGTGTTGAACCAACTCGATTAATGCGTGTCATCCTTGCGCAGGGGCCATGCTAATCTTCTCTGTATCGTTCCTAATTTTTTGAGTGGTACATCCCGTAGGAGACCAATAACAAGTTGATGTCCGCGTCTATATATAGTGCACATACTGGAG
>OUQQ01000183.1:0-10802 GCA_900404475.1 Spongospora subterranea | reverse complement strand
GAATCAAAGGTTCAAACAACGCTGAATAGATTTAGAGATGGGCAATTTGTGAGTTTACTTCTGCCGGAGAGGTCTGTCAGAAAGGCTCCGTTCCGTTCAGTGTTTGTTGCAAGAACCTGGTGGCGACACTCCAAGACAGAGTAAAGTCAACTGGTTGTACTGAGAACCATGAAAAAAAAAAAGTGTTGAACCAACTCGATTAATGCGTGTCATCCTTGCGCAGGGGCCATGCTAATCTTCTCTGTATCGTTCCTAATTTTTTGAGTGGTACATCCCGTAGGAGACCAATAACAAGTTGATGTCCGCGTCTATATATAGTGCACATACTGGAGCGGAGATTTCAGTTATGGGACCCCGACACTCAGTAATTTTCTTGTCCTTAGCACCACCCATCGGTAAACTCTCGACAAAATCTTTCGGCTCGCGCTGCCGGCAGCCCTGAACAGCAGTTGGCGCATCGTGCAGTTGGGCCTGGTTTCTGAGTTCCGGCTGGTCAAATGAATATTGCCCCATTTGCTTGGTTCAATAACCTGGTGCGGTTTAGGAAATCATCTGCTCATAGGTAGCCCGGGTCCTTGAATCTAAACTTGATTTGGAGAAAAAAGAGTGGTATGAGATCTCAAGGCGAAGGATTCACGTTTTGGTATAGTTTTGAGTTTGGACTTCGTTTAAGCCTTTTTTGAAGGATATATGACCTTGATCAAACAAAAGTTGCCGCAAGAAATTCACATGTAGCATCATGCTTGGCCAGCAATTATGACACTTCATAGACATTCGAGTCAGTTGATTAATCAAGAAACGAAGCGTTTACCACGAATGGTGCACTAGCCCAGATGAGCTCAAACCACTAGTGTTTTCCGTTGCCGATATGGACCTTTAGCTGCATCTTCACGGAAAACGAACGACACGATCGCGACCATCTCAATAGTTGATCCTATAGCAGTTGGTAAAGAGTCTGTAAATGTCGCTCTAAATTGATGAACATCCTTTTCAACCAGTCGGGGGGGATCAGAATTATCTGCCACCAGTTCGACATTCACAGTGGGATAGTTTGACATGCCGGGATCGTTGTTGACGCATGTTGTCCAGAATCAAACGAGGCGGAGCCGCTGAACCTGAAACGCATTTTCATTGCGAAATCGCATGTTCGACAGTTAATCTCAAAAACCCTGTGCCAATAATTTATACAGCAGGGCCTTAGTGCGGGCGATATTTTTTTGCCCTGGCTGAATATTGATATTTGAGTTGAGTCAACAAACCTTTTGCATGGGGGTTGAATCAACTCTTGAAGGGCCTTATTGATAATATATTGATGAACAGATGGGGGTTTTAACGTTGTCTTTGATGTTGCTCTGTCTCATGATTGTGGGCGGTATGGGATCGGTACAACATGAAGCAGAAATCAAGGGTCGCTTGGCAAAATTAAAACGGGAGAAATTGAGTCTGGTTGATCCGCACGAAATAGTTAACAGCGTCGACATCGACAGTAGCAACAAAGTCCAAGCAAGAGGCATGATACAGGGTTTCTTATCAGATCATGGCATGTGATCTACACAAGAGCTTGTACTTCTGACCATTGTCGTGTCAATGAAGATTTGTAGGCGCGTTCCAGATTTTCGTGATACCGTATTTATAAACCCGCTATAAAGATAGATTTTGTGCATACTCCGTTTTGGGGTTAACAGTCAACAATAACGTACACTGCTGTAAGTAATCTATCAACTTTATAACAGTTTTGTTCATACGATACCGGTAAGCAATAGCGGTAGACAAGCGTGGAACGTCTGGGCGTGTCGACTCAATATACGATACAGTTTATTACGTACCACAGATGAGGAGTCCACGTTTGCATGGCGTACTGTACGAGACCCCTATCAGACTGGCAATAGGTATTTTAAGTGATTTCATACGATACTCTTATTCTGGTTCCAATGACAGATGAATAAGAAATCAATCCGCTATTGTAAAGGTCATAGGAGTGTTAACAAATTGGGTCTTAATTGTAGTTCAAAAACAGTATATTATTGAGACGAATATTGTATGACATCGCAGTCGAGTGTTCTAAGGTTGAGAATAACGGCTTCTCCACTCTGAGAAAATGCTGGAACCGATATTAGGCGCACGTTGCATCCCGTTGGCGAACTGAACATTCTCGTATCAAACTGTTACAGGATTGAAAAAGTGCTCACAAAAAGCCCAAACTAACTCCTGCAAACCTTGGATTGATTTCCTGCAAAATAGACATGTGGCGTTTCAATGATTGTAAATGGATCGTGCGTCCCGTATGGAAAGCAATGCAGTGTATCTGGGCAAGTTGGACAAGATACACACCAGCGAATGGTCTCCTCCAGCACATCCAGTGCTGATAAATCCAGCGTGTAATTCAAAATATCCAGCACATTCTCGCCTAATTATTGGCACCGTTCAAATTCGCATAAACCCATATTCTGCTTTCGTTTTTACCGGATGTTCCCAACAAAGAGACGCCATCAATTGAGATATTCGCGGGATTGGTAATTCGATGAAGTGACGAAAAAGTAGATGCGCGCGGAAGGAAGAGACCGTTGAACGCTTGCTGAGGCATGGATATATTGCAGGGATCAGCTCGACCGGGCATCAAATCCACATCAACACTCGCACATAGTCTCTTAAGCAACCTACAGAAACCTTGAAATACACACTCGGACAAATTTGGAAAAATTCGAACATATCTAACGTGGACAACGATGGCAGAGCATGCGACGCGACAAGCGAACCGATGCGCTTCGTTCTCGCCGCCAAGATCTCGGCGTCAGTTTGTACTGGGCGCTCCTGGACAGAATTTCCGCAAATAATCACGCGCGAAACCCGTCGTAAAAGCTCTAGCGTGCTCTCACCCCCAACCATTCCTGACGACAACGATTGAGACATACACACACATGAGAAGAGGGCGAACAACCTGTAATGTGATCGACCATTAGATGAGGCAATATGGAACTGTCGCCACAATTCAACCCAGAAACTAATAATACGAATTTGTCATCGTCGATAATCGGTCGAGGAATCTGGTTGTGGTTGGGTGTGATAAAGTCTTTTACGTAGAAATGCCCATTGGGAAGGATTCTTCCGCGAACACCCATTACCAACCCGGTTATCATCTTCTTCACGTCAATATCGCCCGTTAATGTCAACCTTGCGTGTTCGTCTTCTAATTCGACATGATCATCATCGGATACAAAGCATCCATTCAACGACGTCTTATTCAAGATCACTTCCCGCAAATTCGCCTGAATACGAGACTAGATGAATATGAGAGGAGATAAACAGAGGTGGGTCGTTACGTCATTCGCTCGATATTCATCCAGGATAGAGGGTTTCAGTTTCATATTTTTATAGATGGTTCCAACAATAATGCAGTCGATGTCCCCTTCAAGTTCCAACAGCGTTAGGCACAACTTCACCTGGGAGAACATCAAATTTTACATTGAAAACAGTGGAGGAATCACAACTTTGCGTTCGTCAATATTGGAATTGCAGGCGGTGAATATGCACTCTCGAACCAGAACGAGCCGGCAGAAATATATGGAAGCAAACTGCTGAGCTAAGGTCGACTTGCCAAGGGCAAACGCTGAATAAAAATACAAGGTGAGTTATAGATTATTACTGACATTGCGGATGAATTGACACAAATGTTGAAAATTCGAAGAAACGCATTTGTCTGTTCAACAAGATAACACACTAAACAGAAGACGCAGATCTAAAGAAAGATGAAACCTTCATGATGATACTGAAGAACTGAGGACATCCGTTCCACAGGGTCACGCTCTCTGTCATTATTTGCCATCTCCTCTAACGATACCGGGCTGTCTATGTCCATACTGGCGCCATCCCGATCCCGAAGCAGGCCCCCAATCATGGTTTGTCGGGGCGTCAGGAGCTCAGGATATTACAGGTCCGGCCGGTACACACAACACTCACCGGCCACCTGATCATCTACCGGACGGGTTGCGCTCGTTGGCAACAAAACATACTTGGTCGGGTAATCGAGGAAAGGTTGTTCCGGGCAATTCGGTAAGATTCGATGCAAAAGGAACTACAAGCAAGTCGGTGGCTGAGACCCAACTGACTATCTCATCTGAGGCCGAACAATCTTCGATGTTCCTACCAGGTTGTTTAGCAATGCGGCTTGAAGGAATTCGGTACCGTCCATGAACTTTCGTCCATGTCAAGATACTGTGAAGATCAAAACATGCTCAGGCGTCCAAGTCGTTCACTATTCACAGAATAGTTGACAATAATCAACAGCAATTGTTTTTTTATTCCACCTCTTTCTAACCTGTAGTTTTATGAAAGCAAAAAATGCTTGATATGTTAGAAGAGGTCACGATTCCGTATCTTTGGCGACCAAATCGCCTCTGCCCAACCTGGTTTATCATCACACACGGGTAGGTCGAGACGGGTTCAATGATGTACAGGAGTTTGATAGGTTGGCGAAACGTCGTGAAAAACAGCATTTTATGTGCAGGTACAAGCTGCTCGATCAGCTTTAACTGCACCAGATTCGTACAGGCTGAAAAAATCTACCTGATGTTGCTTTCGGGAATGTCTCAATTGCTCTTTCAAATACCGAACGTCTTTGAATCGTTTATTGTGTCGTGCTTGAAATAGTTGGAGTTGACAGTTCAGCAAGCGATCATGTTCTGATGACGGATGTTCGATTGAAGTAAAGAAATGTTTACGTCCATCTCTGTAAACCCTGTGCAGCGGAAGGTTTTTCATCCTTGATCAGCTTCGTTTACAACACAGTGCCGAACCAAACGAATGTCTGGCACATGGAACACCTGCTGCTGCACAATACTGATTACACCGATCTTGGAAAAAATCTCGGGAACGAATCGGTCATTGACTTTCTTGACAGAAAGAATGAGCTGTATTTGACCTTGAAAGGCAGCAAGCTCGTCGCTTTGCAGTCGTCAGCACCGGTCAATGTGATTCTGGTCTGCACAAGACACAAGTTTGAAGTCTTGTTGAGGCTTGCAGTCGCAACTCCTCAAAAATCGAGTTAGACGACCTTATCAGCAGGCGGAAATCGCCCGAGCCAATCAAATCCGAAGTTGCTGTGAAGACGGCCACTATTGCCTGCAATTTCTGCAAAAAGCCGCACGTTGTCCGATGTTGGAAGAAACACTCCCACTTAAAACCAGACTTTCGAGGTGCCAATTAGGCGAAGTGTGATTCGGATTCACTTTATGACCAGTGTGTTCCAAAAAGGGCGACGATGGGCGGCTGATTCTGGATGGTACCAAACATGTGCATGGCTGGTCATCGGGAGGGGAACACCCACAGCGCACATGATTTTTTTCCAAAATCCATTGTTGCAGACATCAGCATAATACGAGCAGTTCGGAAAGGGGATAGTTAAGCTAGGTGAACGAGAGACGTTGAATGTGTTCTTCATGTTCCCGAGTATGGGAGACATTAATTCGTTCTCAGTTGTGGTCGCAGTAAAAGGTGGTCGCACGGGGACGTTTGATGAAAACAAAATGGCAGTGGATTGACGCAAACGGTCAACTAATCATTAAGGGTGTGCTATGCGATGACATCTACACCTTTAACGAAGGCTCGTGTGGGGAGATTGCCCATAAATCGATCCCACAACAGACAATGATATCATGTTATGGCACGATCGCCTTGGACATAGATGACTGAAGGGATAGAGTTTCAGTCAAATGTCCCTTATTGCTCAGAACAAGATCTAGCTGAGCGGGGACATGGTATCAATATGAACTCAGCTCGAGCGATGATACAAATGGCCTAAACGGTTTATAAGGCTCGCCATCATCACGGCAACACATAAGGGCGATGCTGCCCAAACAGCTTATGGGGCTCGCCATCATCACAATATTGGGAATCTATGTCCAGATCCTGCAGACAAGTCCACCACCCCTCACCAGCGATCAAAGTAATCTGTGCTCGACCGTTCATGTCTTCGCAGGGTTGGATGTGACGCATATGCTCAATATTCCAAGAGATCACAGGACAAAGGCGGTGGCGAAGTCCAAGAATATGTATTTGTAGGATTTTTTAACGAAACCGGGTTTGGTAACCAATCTCAAGAAAATGGGTTTTCACAAGATGACGAAGTTCCAAATCAGGGTCAAGATGAAGACTACCAACTGGAAGAAGCTGAAACTGAGAGAGCGATGATGATAACGATAATCTGCCAGATGACAATAATAGTGACGAAGACATTGAGGAGGAAGGTGCTGTCAATTATAATGGGGACGATTTCAACCAGGGAGAGGTTGATGAAAGGAGTGTCATCAATGGGAGAAGAATTCGCAATCAACCTGAGAGATATGGAGATCTAGGTCACGACAATTGGTCAAGAATGGCGACGGCGACAGATCAAGACATATACGAACCTCAAATCTACGAAGAGGCAATGAACGGAGAGCGAAAGACGCATTGGCTGCAAGCAATCAATCACGACCTGGAAGCATTGATTGATCACAAAATTTGGGAAGAGAGGATGGAATTGCCCAAGGGAGCGAGAGCCATTGGCTGTCGACGGGTATTCAAGGTCAAAAAGGAAGTCAATGAACACATACAGTACTCGCCAAGAATTGTGGTAAAAGGATTCAGTCAACGACGAAAGGGAATAGAGTATCACAGCACATACGCCCCTGTCGTTCGAGGTGATATTCTACGATTGATTCCCTCTTTATCAGAGAACATTGTAGTTGATCTGATGGATGTCGTAACTGCATTCTTGATTGGAGCCCCTACAGGAAGATATCTATATGCAGATCGCCGAAAGGAATAGCAACCCGTTCCAAGTTGTTGAAGTCACTATACGGGTTGAAACAAGCGCCAAACGTGTGGCATAATCTCATCGAGGATTTTATTTGCCACAATTTCTCAGCAAAAATGAAGTTAACGGTCATATCTGTACGTCAAGAGAAGTGGTTACCAGTTCGTTATAATGCCCCTGTATGTTGATGATCTGGTCTTCGTTGGTCAAAGAAGGTTGATTGATCAGACAAAGGCCGAGCTCTGCAAGGAATTCAAAATGAAAGGTCTGGGGTCTTGTACAGCAATATTTAGGAATTCAGGTCTACGTTAAGGACAATAAGGTTCCTCACTCAAGAGAAGTTTGCTGAGCACATTTGGAAACCACAAGCCACATCAAGCTGTTATAGGACTTGTATTAAGTAAAGATATGGAGCCCAATACAGCCCAATATCAGTGTCAAGAAGGAAGACGCGACCATGGGCTATAGAACAGTGGGGAGCCTACTCTACCTGCTTCATACCCGACATGATATCGCCTATTCAGTCGGGCAACTACCAAGGATTTGTGCAAAACCCCCGGCCCATTGCACTTTGTAGCACTAACGGATTCTAAGAAACCTTCAAGGTACAAGAAATTTTGGTGTCTTTGCCTTTGGGGACTCTGATTGGGCAGGATATAAAGACACAAGAAAATCAGCACCAGGGTACGTCGTAATGCTCAATGGAGGGTTTGTAGCTTTCAAGTCCAGACGACAACGATCATGTGCATCAAACCGTGCGCCGCATCACTTGTCGGATGTGAAATAGTTTGGTTGAGAAATGAAGGACCTTGGATTTGAGCAAAATAGGCCAACAGTGTTAAATATGGACTAATAACAAGGATCAATAGCGTTCCTGAATAACCAAGATGGGCATTTTTCAATAAAGAATATTGATCTTAGAGAAAATTTGACCGACAACGTATATCTCAAGGACAAATCACGACGGTGTGACTCCTTGAAAAAAAAATCTCGCCGACATTTTTACCAAAGCTCTGTGCAAAGACAGGTTCTGTTAAATTAGGTCGAACCTCAATATGAAGGCGAGTTGATTATGTGAATGGTTTCCCTTGATATTTCGATCAACGCGATATCCGTCGCGCTAATAGAAAATTTCACTCGTATATTCCATCTTCAATTCTGCGAGCTTGGACGTGGCCTGATGGCAGTGCAACGGTTCGCCATCGGTGAAGCCATCGTGCCGAAATCGGATGAAAAGCCGGAATCGCAGTATTGCGTCGATTTCGGGGCAAGCGCGAGCCCTGGATACATCGTGAAATCTGGAAGAGAGCTCACATCATTGGTGATCCATTCCTGTTTTTCTTAACTGCGCGATGATCGTGACGATGCGCCGGACGGGACGATCAGCGCCCATCTGATCGCCACAAGTACCATTATGCCTGGGCAACACGGAACCTTTGGTTTGAGTACGCCTGCGTCCAATGCCTCCCGCTTGATAACGTCGAGCTGCACCAAGTGCACTGGCTATCGGCTCATGCAATCGACGGCGGGCTCGATAATCAGCGGCGAGTATGTTTGGGGAGGAAAAACACAATGACATCTGTATTTTGAACGATCGTCAAGATTGCCTGTTATAGGACTTGGGCAGCACACAAACCAAATTCGCGGTACTCTGTGGGATTCCCATCCATGTCCCAGACATGTTTGTGAATGAAGTGAATATCTACTTGGTTCTCATTGGGTTAGCTCTGCCAGTGCACATTCAGCAACGGTGGCGTTTACTTTCTTGGCTTTTTCGGGAGTGATTTGTTCATCCATGACAGTGAATCTGTCATAATGTGTAGGGGTATTTTTGTGCCTCGGGAATCTTGGTTAATCGCTATATCTAGTCCTACGTTTAGCGCGATAATCTCACATTCGTACGAGGATGTCACTTTCGATCCTAATTTGATTGTTGTTTCCGTCTCCACTGCTTCGGTTTCGGGGTTGTTGCTCCTTGAGCGACTGTCGATCAGAAGTGCTGCTGCACCGCCACCCTGATCGCGTTTGAAACTTCCATCTGTCCATAGCTCGATATCTGGGTTCTTTGGTATAAGTGTTCTTTTTTTGTGTTTCTTGATTGCCTTTTTTCTATTTGCTGTGTGGAATCTAACATTATATAGTCCCTCAAGGATATCGGCCGATATCTCTGTTCTCGCATGAATGTTCTCGTATCCTTCTGGTACTCTCTCTCTGAGTGCTTTCCGTACTTCTCCAAGTGGTGTCCATCCATCACCTTCACCATTCCATTCTTTGTATCTCTCCCCAATAATGTCCCATTGGTCTGAGCAGCGAGTACTGTCATTTTTGTTTCAGTGATTATTCTATCTCTCGACAGTGGGAATCCTGATATTGCATGAAATTATAGGTATTGGTGTTGATTTGGAACAACCTGTATATGTTCTGATATAGTCCTTATATGCTGTCTCAATGGGTTCCAATGTCCTACTCATGTTCTTGTTGATTTCAACTGCCAACCAACTTCATAAGACTTAATCTCCGTTAGCCGATCGGCATTCCATTGTGCAATTCGATAGTTGTGATTGGCGACCTTGTTTATGCCTCTGTGTTTTTTCTCAAATGTCCCGTATTTTGTTCTGTGTTGAAGTGGTTGGAAATACGGTTTGCTTTTTTCCTGGTCTCAGGTCGTAACGATATGGGTTTTGTTGGACGTTGTGTTACCAGTTGGTGTTTGGTAGTTGTGTTACAATTCACCAAGGATTACTTGCCAATTTCCGAGCGCATCGTGTTGAGTGAATCAAGACAATGGTTTGCGCTTTTCCACCAAAAAGATTAGAGTGAGGTTGATTTGAGAGAGGAGGTGTATGTTTCCAGAAAGTGGTCGGAAAGACTTGCGGTCTTATGTGCGATGCTGATGATCAACGTGATCCAAATTGGGTAATTACGTCTTGACCGTATCACGACAGATCGAAACCGCTGGCAACCTCTTTACACAAATTGGTAGTCAATTTCGGTTGGATTATGATCAATGTTTGGTACTTGGCAACATGTTTGATGAGCAATGGCGGCGAGATAAAATGGTCCCTGATCTCAAAAATGATCCCGTTCCTTCACGGAATGGTCACTTTCCGCACTGGTTGCCCTTTCGAAACTAGCAATGTGTGTGTGGCGACAAACCGAAATCTAATGTGTTTTTAAAATGGACCGAGTGAAGTCTTCCTAAAGAGCAGCAGTTTTATACATTGCGAGTCAAGGCTACCGTTTTCGAAGAAGGTCAACAATTTTGGCGGTGATTGGTGTACACAGTTTTCTCTTCTCTTTCATAGCCAATTCCAGCGCTGTCGAGCCAAGAGCCTTGAGGGTGCGGGAGGCGCCTTTTTTTAAAAAAACCCGAACCAGATCGACCCTGAATTTTAGTCAGATTAGTCAATCAATCACAGGTGGTTGATCAGGCCTATGTTGCCCAACCGCTGTTGCGAAACTGAAAAATGTAGAGCAGTTTCGCCACACCAGTTTTGAATGTTGAGTAGTTGTTGGTCCCACGTTCCATAAACAATGTCTTGCGGTTTCCTGTGAGATTATTTTAACGATTTCGATGTTATAAACATAGGTGTGAACATGGACAGGCCACAAAGACTCAGCGATCCACCCAAGAAGCCAAACCGTCTTTTCAGGTTATCCTGACACACTTGACGAAGAGCCTTTGCGTTAATTATATCGATTATGATCTGCTTACTTCTGTGAGATATAAATCAGATTATTTGACAAATATCGACACTCCATCAGTGTACAGGTTATGCTCTACCGCAAGGTGCAGAACAGTATTTTCTAAAAAGTCAAGAGCCTTGGGATTGGCGCCTCTATCCAATAAATCCTTGATAACGTTTTCCCTAAAAAAATATTGTGATTAAGAATTAACATCATTGTCAAATACAAATTACGACCAACCGATTACATATAACAGCTTTATGGAGAAGAGTGTGTCCATCACTGTTGTGGTGGTTGATGTCCATGTTTTTGATGGTCGAAA
>OUQQ01000538.1:0-14150 GCA_900404475.1 Spongospora subterranea | reverse complement strand
AACTTGTGTTTTGTAGAATTATCGCCAATACCGTTACCGTATCATGGTAACGTTGATCTGTACAGTACTTGTGATATGGACGTCGCAGTCGCACCGCACCGCACTACAATCTGATCTGACTGCGCAAATATCGCAGTGGCTGTTATTCAGAGTGTGGTAGTGTATTTGATTGGCACTCTGGGAGTTAAGGTATTCGCCCATGGTGCGGTCCAAAGCTGATGCCGAATCGGACCATGACCAGGGCGGATCACTGCTGGACCTGTCCGATGAGGCGCTGGCCAACGTTCCCGATTCGGACTGGGACGGTGCCGAAAACAACATCGGCAAAGAATTTACTGTCGCTCAGTTGCGAACTTGGCTAACCGATCAGCAAGTTCGTCGACGTTTGTTTCGTTTGTATTCGTAATTTGAGTGCTTGTTTGGGATTTAGGTGTCATTACCCGCTGGCGTTGTAAAAAAGGCTGAATACGTGTCACTTGCTGTAAAAAAACTTTCTGAAAAACGCGTAAGTTACATCATATGACTTTTACAGTACTTTTTAACATCGTCCTATGCGCTATACAGATGGCGCAACTAGCCAAAAGGAAGTCCAGCTCGCCCCGGAAGTCCCCACTGAAATCTCCAAAGAAAATCGCTGCTTCTTCCACTCAGAAGCGACGGGCAACCCCCAGGAAGAAAAAAGTCGTTGGTACGCCAGGTAGAGAGGCAGCTGTTCAAGAAGATAAACCTACCTCTACAGGAAAAAGGCACCGTTCAGCTGGTAATATCTGAACAACTACTGTTGCAATCATTTCATAGCTGTCAGGTGAAACCGCAGTGGAAAACGTCGTCGGTGAAGATGAAAGGTCCCAATCGCCAATCAAAAAAACAAAATTAGATGGTAGGGAGTGTAGTTGAAAGGAGTTTTTGTTTTTTCACAAGATTGATAACCAATAGACGTAGGTGCTTCCGCTGCCAAAAAGCGACTTGCTAATCCAAGTCCAATGGTTGCCACGGTATATGTCTTCATTATTCTGGGAATTTAGATGTGCTTATGCATTCAACAGAAATTTATCACTAGATTGAATCAGCTTTCGAAAGCTTCCAGTGTCGCGAACGCTGAACCAACCCACGAATTATCTCGCATGGCTTCTCCCTCTACCGTAATACCTGTTGGCTTTTTCTGCCGTTTTTTTTAATGCAGTTTTTTACAGTCAGTTGCTCTTGAAAGAGAGCTGAGGTTTGATTCTCCAAAAATTACTGTTTCGGATCAGAACTTATTTCAAAGTTCATCTGCAAAGAAACGAAACACAGAATCTAAGATTTCAGAGAGGAGAACGTCTTTGCTGTTACAGGACGAATCCGCGGATCGTGCGACATTTCGCTCTTCTATCAGAACTGAAATGGGACCTGAAAGAACTTCATCCGCCAAGATATACCGAGATGTGAGTGTTTGTCAAGCAGTTCACACTATTTTTACTGTGACATTTTTATGCCATTGAAATAATCTTCGGTTTCAGGAAAATGTCAAGTCAGGACACCTAGTGCCGGGACATTCGCCGTCTCTTCAAGTTACACCATCACTGGTTTGCCATGCTTTCCTCCATTGATGATGATCCCAATCCTCCTTTAGACCGCAGTACAACCTCGGAAGCTTTTTTCGGTGGGAGGCACGTCAAGCCCTCGTCGTGTAGTACGTCAGACCGTCGTTGTATCCGGGCCCCCTTCTAAAGTAAGCGTTCTCGTACATTGTTTCCGTTTTTTTATCAATGGTCTTCATGCGTGTTACGCTTGGTCTAAACAAAGTTTTTTAGACGACAACCCTACGAAATTTTCTTCTAGCTTTGTTCGTTGTCATCGTCTCTATGGTTGGCTTGTCTTATTTGCCCGTTCTTCCTCCGGTGCGGTACTGCCCATCGAGTTCTTCTGATGCCCCTATACCCAATTGTGTTCCTTGTCCATCCCGCGCCATTTGCGACAAGTTTGGCAACGCGAACTGCTGGAACGGGTTGGTTCTTAAGAATAACGAATGTATTGATAACCCAATGGTAAGCTCGGGCGCAATATTTCGTCGTTCACAAAACCCATTGTCAAGTGTTTTTTTTTAAGAAGCTTCTTTGTTGTGTACTGGATCATGTCCAGTCTCCTGCGGCAAATGATTGTTGCTAAGTTGATACCGTTCAGGTTGTTGTTTTGGCCGAAGATATGCACGATGAAGTTCAGGCGCTTTGTGCTAGGCACCACGGAGCTGTGGTCTGTGGAGAACAAGGCACGAAGTTCGTATCAATGGAGACGGTCGATAGGCACCTTTTTCAGCTGCATGGCAAAGAACCATTGTATAAAGATGCCCATCGAAAGGTATTTATTTTACTTGTCACAAGTTTCTGTTTAACTCTTTTTTTGTAACCTTAACTTGTGTCGAGTCATTTTCCTGAAGTGTGGCTTGATTCGCTGATTTGACTTTTTGAGTGAATCGGTTTTTGCTCAGACAATGGAGATGATTCGATCAAATACGACTGGAATGTCTGTTCGGTATTGCGCAGATCCTCCGAGTGTGTGGACCGATGAAGTTTGGCGTCCAATGAAATGTGCTATTCGCCATTGGGCTGCTCAGCATGCACCAGTCTTCGGGGCATTTTTATCAGTTGTTGCCGCAGTCGCTATCATGGTATTTAGGAGGAGGCGTTACTCCAATCGCATCGAACGTGCCGTTCTCGTTTTCAAAGAAGCACTCTCAGTTTTGAAAGGTGTCTCTCTTTTTTGTTTTGGAGGAATTTGTCTCAATGTTTTTTAGCTTCGGATGGGCCGGTGGCTTTGGATCATCTATCAGCCACTGCGTTCGAGCACTGTCAACTGCCGATGGACCAGGCCGTCTGGAACCTAGCGCTTGAGCAACTTGCACGAGATTCGCGTATCAATAACGCCATCACGTTCCGTCACGGAGTGCAGAAGAAGGGTATGGTATTCTCCCAGATTCCGCTCAGGACCAGCGATAACCGTCCCGTCCATCTCTATCCAAGCGTAGAGCGGAAATGACGTTATATTGATTATAGTAATTTAGTAAATAACGATTTCGCCACTGGTGCTTGCTCCGTCATCGCGATTTTGCGCAATTTTACGAGTTGCGAAGTTTTTTGCTTTGATTCGGCTTTCCGGGCCCCTCAGAATCCGCAGCAAATTTTTTATTTGGTCTAAATGGGCGCCATTGATACTCGCTCAAACACAATTGTTAGAGCGTTATCACGACTTGCACCGACATCGCTGCCGTCACCGTTGACGATTCATATCGCCGGTGCTGACGGTTGTGAACAGACCCGCGCCAAGGATGTGTTTCGGATTCTGATTCATCATGTCTGCATTGACCATCACCGTTCACTGCAGATCGTGTTAATTGGGCCAAATATTGCCGACAAGTAAGCAATCGCCCCTCAGTTTTCTGATGTTTTACGGTTCTAAACCGAAGCATTATCGCGTCAGTGCACCATTGCTTGTGACAGCAAATGATCAGAGCGACATTCCGTCTGCGGAAATCAGATTCGTTTCGGGGATATATTCGCCTTCGACACTGGCACAATTGTCGCCCCCGCACCTGGTATTCATGTTTCAGGTACAAATATTCAGTTTGTTTCCTTCTCATGTTGCGTTTTACTTTTCTATCATCTTTAGGCAGGAGTTTGGGCATATGATACATGGAGGGAATCGATTGCCTTCGCCAGATTTATCTGCAGTTATGGTGTGTATCTTGTTTGTTTCGATTATCTATGAAACAAATCATGTCAGACGTTTCCACAGTTTTTTTTACCTATACGTTTCGTCGTTTCTTTCGTTTATCAAAAAGCATTTCGTACAAAGAGTTGGTTATTTGATACCTATTTGCTCCTCTAATTGACCTAAGAGACGAGAGCCTTGAACCAACATACATCAATGGACAGGTGTTGTTATCACAGCTTATAATATCGAGGAATGTGAGGACGATGAAGATCGTTTAGTCGAATGGGGTTTGCTCAATGGTAGTGAGTTTTATCGATGTTGTTGCTCTCCGTTTTGCTGTGTTTCATCCATTTTCGCTGAGAGTAGATTGCCTTATTGTTCAACCGACGCTGCTTAGATTCTGATTGGCTCTGGCGAACAGAGAACAATGCATCTGCTTTTGAAGCGATTTCAATCCCCAGCCCTGATATCCCTGGGCGTATGCTGACTGAAAACCAATTTTGGCTTGCGTTATCGCCAGTAACAAGTCAAAGACAAAAACATAACCATAATATACTGACTTGACACCATTACTTTCTAAATGGAACTTCCATGAAGCAAAACAAAACATACCACTGCCGGGATTCGAACCCGGACCTCCAGTTCCGAAGACTGACACGCTGACCATTGCGTCACAGCAGCTTGATAATTTCTCATCATGATTGCTTGTTGCTACACCAATCTAACCATTGGGACTTGGTAAGATCATTTTATGGCAAATTCTCATATATGTTCATTAAAATGTGCAAACAAGTAACATCGTTAGCTGGAATCAATAAGAAGGTTCAATTAATATAAGATGTGCTGTGATAATCGTTTGTACTGGCAATCGGCCCGCGCAATCGACGGCGGGCTCGATAATCAGTGGCTATCGAATATGTAGAAAGTAGAAGAGAAACCACAATGAAACTTTACTACAGGACAGGTAAACGATTGTGATAACGCCAGTTGTAGGACTTAGGCAGTACAGAATGCCCGATCCAATCCTAAGTTCAACCAACAGTTCAAGTTCCTAGAAATATGCTTTTGAACAAAAGGCATACACTCTAAGTAAAGTCTGTGTATTTGACTTTTACCCAAGAAGATTAGCAGAAAATTCTCCCAGAGTATTTTCCCCTGAAACTCACATCACCCCCTAAAATTCACGATCCACCCTAGATCAAGGTGCACCGATATGGTTGAAACTCCTCAATGCGGGGCACAAGCCATCCTGATCAGGAATCCCAATGGCAGAAGCAACGCTAGTGCTTTTTAAGTATGATGCAGACTACACTGAATACCTTAATTGTGTGTTAGTGTGTAGACGAATCATAGTGTGCTACACATGATATTAATTGAGGCCGGGTTGAAGGGGGTATCCAAACAGGGTATTTAATGTAAAATCAAGTGAAATGCGGTGTCGCCGTTGGTGAATCCGTGCCACAGTATTATTCACCTCGTTTAAAAAATGGACTTCCTAATTAAATAAGTTAACATAAATAGCGCGATCCAGCTCTGCTTAACAGTTAATGCAGCTGCTGTGACGCAACGGTCAGCGTGTCAGTCTTCGGAACTGGAGGTCCGGGTTCGAATCCCGGCAGCGGTACATTTTTTTCAACTTTTGAAATCTGTTGAAATATGTTTTAGCTTTTTTTTCTAGCATGTTTTGTAACTAACATGTTCTCTATCTTCCGATCTCTCCCTCCTTCCCTTTTTCTCTCTCTCTCACTCCTTCTCCAAAAGGGGCATCTTTTCGCAAAAGATGTACTTCAAACTCTTACCGACAACACTCGTTTTGCCATATCAAGCCCGATACTAAAGACAATTGAGTTGTCTTGTTTTTTAACGGCCAGAATGGTTGACCAAATTTGTTTTAATATCGAAATTCAAAAATTGGAACCCTGAAGGTCATAACCTGCATTTTCAAAGAGTTCCTCGCATAATCCTGGTCAGTGTATTACTGATGTATATTGCTATGATAACCCCAGTAGAAGCGATCGAACATGTCAAAGATCGTCAAGTGGCTGCTGTGACGCAACGGTCAGCGTGTCAGTCTTCGGAACTGGAGGTCCGGGTTCGAATCCCGGCAGCGGTACTTTCATGTGTATTTTTTTAAATTCTTGACATACTGAAGTTTCGAAAGATGAGCGAAGTTGTACAGACCGACAACACTGCAGAGCTCAGTGAGTTGCCGAACAATGAGTATATATACTTGCTCGAATGCCGCATTGGCAAACAAGATATGTGGGTACCAGGTACCACCACATACAATTACGACGAACCAATGAACAAACTTGAGATCAATGTTCTACTGGAGCGCGATTGCATTTAAACAAACCTGATGTTTTAGCATTAAACAAGATCATCGTTTTATATTTTCACACAACTCATTTTCCTAAGCCGATCAAAACTCACCTGAAAACCGGTTCAAAGATATCGATGGACTTGGGACGGGTTTTGATTCGCGTCATGGCCAAGTCCGTACGGATCCGCAACTGAAATTGCCTGAAATTACCCAAGGCAGGTGGCGGTCTTTGGTCTGAACTGAGTCGTGGCAAGCACCAATGGAAACATCTCTTGTGCGCCCTGATGATCGCATCTTGATTCTTAATCAGGATGATTCTTTTTCCATGATCGTTGCCAAATCTGATAGCACATTCCGCCTGAACAGACAACAGGTTTCTGTCGATCCCATTATTGGTACTTCCAAACCTGGTTTTTGTTTTTCAATTCAAAGAGCATTTGTTCTCCGGGTCAGGATTTGAATTCGGTTTGATCTAGGTCGACCATATGGAAGTGTATTCCGGCTTCAGGGTACAACTTTGGTGCCTGTAGATACCTCAATAACGGAACAACATTCTACCCTGAATCAAGATTTCCTACCCAGTGTTGATAACAGTTGCTTATTGGCCAATAATAATGCTCAGAAACTGACACAAGTAATCACAGTATCATTTCATATCATTAAGTTTTTAGAAATGGTTCCGTTATAGGATGAAATTGCCGAGCTGAAAAAAAATCTGACGGGGGAGCAGTTGATCGCCGTTTTGGCTTCCAACAGGTGTGTTTGCTACTGAAAGTCTGCAGATTGCCAAAGCATTTATGAAGTAATTTTCAGCGCTACGTTTGATTCCAAAACCGAATTTAGCCAGGAAAAATGGCTCAAGAAAAAACGAAAACAGCATCTGGTGGAAATTCGCGTCGTCCGACCATCTGCGCTGACCATATCCAAGTAAGAGGCTTGTTCTATTTCAAGTTTTATTTCGAATGTGTATGTTTTTGCAGAATGTATACCGGCAAAAAATCTGAAAAAGTCATGGGAATTCGCCAAGATACACTGGCTATGATTTTGTATAAAGCATCGTTGCGGCCGATGTCTCAGGTATTTCAACTTTTTTACCGTTGAGTTTTGTCAGTTTTCATAGTAGTTTTCATCCTTTGCAGACAAATCTGTTTACCTTTGCTCATTTTTATTACGAGGTCTCAATTTTTTCGATCGGCCGGTTTACTGTTTAGCGTGATACTGGTTCATTGCCCAACAAAGCGAATTATTGTAGGTTTTGGTCTTGGATGATTGCCTTGGGCTCGTGACTGCCTCGATTGCCGAACGACTAGGTGGGTATGGCCGCGTTTTCGCCCCGTTTTTTACATCGAGCGGGCAAACTGCAGACTGCGTCACCTCCTTTGCCATGGTACACCCTCAATGTTTGATTTTGCTTCGATGTTCTATTTCTGAAAAACGCTTTTCAGTCGACGCTAGTGGCAAAATCAGTCATTGCTTTCCCATTGACGATCATTGGCTCTGTCGCAGATGCCCTCTCGAACGAGCAACCTGACACTCATCCGTCCGGCGTCTCCATATCGGAATACTCGGCGGAAGAATCTGATGATAAGAGTGGTCGCCGTATTCGGTATGGAATCGCTTGACGATCACCGTTTCTCCCGAACTCATTAAGCCTCTAGATATAGCTCCGACCAGATCCAGTCTTGGCTAAAACTGGGCGTCAATTCCCTGGTCGTTTGTGTTCGCTTCGATATTGAGTCGACCGTGTCTGTACATTGGGACACGTCACCCATCGTCTCTGTCAACGTTTCATGGTTGTTTACGTTTCGTTTTGACGCAGTGATCGATGCCTACCGTTACTATGTGGCGGCGGGGCGCTAGTCGTTTATAGCCCGTATCTGGAGCCATTACAGCAATACGCCTTGAAGCTGCGGCAATCGAAACAGGCGTCGATGGTTCAGGTTGAAGGCGTTGTGGTTGCTGGATTCGATTAGCGCTGATGTTTGGTCAGGTGTCTGAGAATTGGTATCGGGAGTATCAGGTGATGGCGAACCGGACCCATCCTCTGATGGCGATGCATGCTGCTGGTGGATTCATCTTATCGGCGATTCGAACGATTCCCCTGCCCGATTACGGACTGGATCGATCAGTTAGCCCCGTCGACAAAAAGCGCCGCATAGAAAACGAAGATAACAGTCCAATTTCTACTGATGATACATTATCATAAATAATATTGTACATATCACTTGAACCCGAGAATTTTCCAGCATTGATGACGTCGGGCCAGTTTTTCCTTTTGCAGAAATATTCACTGGGAGACGTTTTTTCATTACCAAATTGCACGAAGATGATTTCATCTTTTCTGAATTACCTTGTTCTTTCGCGACCCATTCGCCAGTAATACTGCCTGGCTTCTTATGAGTTTACAAATAAAAACGTGAGCTAATCTGGAAGTCAGTTTGCGACTCAGAGAATCGCGGGAGCTGGGTCAGTGCAGCGAGGTCTTAGGTTCAGTGAAATTTTAATCCGACTTGTCGTTGATTTTACTCAACATCGTATAAAGGATGTCGTACTGCTTGATAAATGCTGAGAGCGTTCATTGAGCGTTTGCAGTCTGTTCGGCCACGTCACCACACAGCCATGTATCAAAGGCGCACTCATCCCATAGATTGCCCGTCGCCTGGCAAGGTTGGATTTTTTCAGCCTTTCGTACTGGCAATGCCCAGAATTGCGTTCTTTCGGCCTAACAGCCCCTGGCTCATACGCACATAAATAGTTGATATCAAAGGGGCCGATATATTTTTTACCCGATTAATATTCAAGTGCACTACTCAAGGTTCATATTGATGAATTATCACACGAATCGCAGCGCCCCTTATCAAACATCCTCGGGTTGTTGCACCGTGAAGCCATACAGAACTCTCATGGGGGGGATCTCACCATTTGAGGTCAGGCGAAATCCGATGCATTCGGAAAATTGATGGATTCTTCAACGCGACTCTCCAGGGAATGAAGGGGCACATGACGCATCCCATCTTGAACTGCGTTTGACCAACAGTATCCAATGCTAGAGTTATCTAAATTACGCTTACGCAAACAGTTGGTTTGGCAACAGCCCAGTCGTATTCATGAGCTACCGTACTTGGTAATCCAGCGTTTGCAATCTGTTCGACTACATCGCCACTCGCCACACACCCATGATTCAAACGCGCACTCATCCCATAGAACAATTGGCCTTCGCCTGCCGAGGATTGGTTTATCAGCATTTCATGATATGATTCTGACCTTTCCCGGTCCGTTGCCCAACTCAGAACCATTTGTTTTTCCCAAACACAGTTCACTTCTTCTAGATGCGATATGAGAAACAGGGTATTTTCTATATCATCAGGGGATATCACACTCATCTTTCCGATACCGTATACTAACAGGGCAATTTGCCAAACCAGGTCTCATTTATTACCTAGCCAACATTTTTGAAAACAACAATGACAATTCCATCGCAATCGAGGGATCCCAGCGGATTTGAATTGAGGATGACAATAAATCCAGTTCAGATTGGTTCCTGTTTGTCCCGGTTGATGGCAGGTACCATGGTTGGTCCATTACGGAAAAGAGTATAGTACCTGTTGAGCACGAAGGTCTGACCCTCATGGCCATAATGAAGGTGGGAGAGTGAGCTGCCTGCAGTAAACTCGATATCTCTGGATAATCAACGTATTCGGGTGGGCCCTGGTCCCATTCGATGTGGTCGTCAGGACAGGTTATTTTGCTGACTCCAGCTGGTCTAGTACCATACCTAACCAACTGCCACAGCTTTGTTTTTCAAGCTGAAAACCTGAAACTTTGAAAAAACCATGTTTGGAAAGGTTTTTTCAAACTGTTGATGAATTTCCCATATCTAGCCTGACATTACAGACCTGTTTTGTCAAAGACCCGTTTGCCTAATTGGGTGAAGATGTCGCTGCTGTCAGACTTTAGTTTCACTGGCTCGAGTAAAACGGCATCTTCCCGTCGCAGGTTTCCATCAGAGCCGGCGGTCATTTCCTGACAACCAGTGAATTCTGAATCCGACACCCAATTGCTTGCCTCGAATTCGCCGAAGGTGTGAAGATGTCGAAGAAAGACGATCTGAAGAAGTTGCTGTTTGACACGTCACGTCTGGACCGTAAATGAAATCGTGAATTATCCATGTTAATCCCCGCCCATGATCTCTCTGTTGCATTCTCAGGCCACACGGCCATGTTCAAGCGATTCACAGTGTATTTCGGTCTGCCTGCAATCGCTGTTTTTGGTGTCTACAACGTATTTATAGAAATGAACCAGCATAAGCACAGCGATTTCCGGAAACCGGATTTTAGGTTATCACACGCTGGGCAAACTGTGATTTGACACACTAATTAATCGACTTTTTAGCTATTTGAACGTTAGAAAGAAGGCGTTCCCTTGGGAATTTGGTGATCGGTGCAGTTTACTCGATCTGAAATGCCGTCGACAAGCGCGCCTGGAATCAATCGCGCAAAACCGTCGCATTTCCAATCAGAAGCGGTTGACGAAAGCTGAAATGGAAGTAGAAGCAGCGAAGCATGAGCTTCAAAAAGAGTAAAAGGTCTCGAATTCGATTCCAAACAATAATATCATACGGAAAATGCTTGTGGCGAAATTCTGGTTGATTGTGGCAGGACTAATTGAACGGGCTTATTGTCGTATCTTGGTTTTGGTTAAAACCCCCTGCAATTCTTTCAAAACTACCATGAAGCTCGCGATTTTTGTTTCTTCAAACTGAGTTTATTATTGAGGTCAGCAATGTTTCTATAGTTAGAAATATTTGGAGACTGCTCTGGAATATAATCAGGTAGCAGCGATACTGTCTGATCCTGAAGTCGATAGTTTCTTGCATGTTGCCGATCGCGACAATGGCCGAGGGATGGATACCCGAGCGGGAACCTGTCGGAATCGGTCGATCTTCCATAGGGCTGACTCCGATTTTTGCTTTAGCAATGTCTCCTTGGATCGACGCGACGACTGTCGTAAAATCTCAGCTCGCGTGGCCCTCGGCAAACCGCCACCATGACTCGTTGATCGATTCTAAAGTTGACATCATGGGAATTGAATTTTGCACCAGAATCGAATTAGGGTTTCAAATGTGTAACTGACCCTTATCTCCAGATTTCGTTGCTGTATTTTTCTGCGTTGCCCTTCGATCCAGAGCGTATGTGCATCATTGGCGATGATACTAGCGAAGCTGACATCGGCGCCACGATGGCCCGGTTTACCTGTTCAAAACAACTGTGAATAGATACCCGATTTGGGACCAAAGGGTCTGCTGTTCAGCCTCTACCGAACGTAGCGCGTTTGAGATGAGCCGGAACCTCATGCGACAAGGGCTGTCGTAATCCTTGGCGCAATCGGATATTATGAGTTCGTCGAAATTCAGTAACCTGATCACAAATCTCTGTTAGAATTTTGAAATGGGATACCGATTAACTCGCTTGATGGAAATTAACTTATAAAATTGCTATTGGATTTATCGAAATGTAGCCCGATATTTTCCCAGAAGTAACAACAGTGATGGATTGCTGTTGGCAACCTGATGTGTGGTGAGATATCCATCGTCGACTGATGCAATATTCATTCGAACGTAATCAGGACCAGGAATAGATAAAGGATTCGGAACGTGGGATTTCCAGTGAAATATTACTATATGAACCCGATTCAGCTTAGATAGAGCACTGGATCAATGGTGCTGCAAACCTTCGGACGCGGGTAGGTTGACCTTGGAATCGGATTTGAATCCAAAGGTAAATGGACTGGGCGGCAGTTTTGCTGTTGATCGTTTGGCGCGACCTAAAACCGATCCAGCCAACAAGGGATTCTGCTGGAACGATTTCTGACATGGAAGGAACTCTAAATCCATCATGGTGCTGTGTATGAACGGAAAACGTTCTGGTTAGCCCTACCCTGTTGTTGATTTCGGGCTTCAGGTACAGTTTTTTGATCCGATTAGTTTACTCGCGAGTACTGGGGGTGGACTATTCACTGTAGGAGTGCAATAATTGTTTCGATGGCAATGATTTTGTTCATATCGTCGAGGATATTGATCGTAAAATTTCTCTTTATCTGTTTGAGCTTTGGAGTACGGAAGTCTTCTTCAGTTAAAAAAATTGGAACTAAGACTAATCTGTGCCCGATTTGCTGGCTTTGTCGAATCCGGAATCACAACAATTGCGATGTTACAAGCTGTTTTCAACTTCCGTTTTATTTGGATGAAGCTCAAAAACCGTTACTGCACGATGGTTAAGATTTTACTTACCGAAGCTGTTCGTTTTATCATTTGAATCCAGTTGATCGGGCACAAGTGTTGTTGAGAGACCCGGCTTATCCCAAGATACGCAAGTTAACAACCCAAGTCGGCTTGGGCAAGCAGCGAATGTGCCGGGCCAATCGCATCATTCACCACCAAGCCAACAAATTGAACTAATTGATCAAGGTCAGTATCTCATTGATTAGTTGAATGATGACAGTAACACCCGATGTTAGGGTATACGAGCGACGCGGCCAACGGGCAGATGAATTCATGTTGTCGATGATACCATCGAGAGGAAAAAGCAACCGATCATCGCCCAAGCTCATTTGCAGACTGAGAAAGCCAGTGTTGACCTGAGATTGGAGGCTTTGGATAAAAAATGAATGCTATTGCTGTAGACGGCCTAGGAGTGTCCAAATGACGGCACATGGGTTCTCAGGTTCCGATCTTAACTACATAACATGAGCAGTTCAGTTCCTGCCCGGGGTTGGCGATGTGGTAAAGATCAAGATCCTAGGGGGTAACCACACTACTTTGCACCGGTTAACCACCGACTTGTTCGATCCGTCGCTCGATCAGACACAGGATCGGCTGATCGTTGAAAACTGGCCCAACTACTCGTCCTCAGTCGGATGGTAAATGAAGTTGTGGATCCTGCTCGACTCTGCGGTAGATGGATCACAATGATGTTCCCAGGGCAGTCTCAATGTAATCCAGGCAGGGTCATGACCTGAGTTTGGTGCCAGCCAACGATACGGAATTCGTTTTGCACAGCCTGCCAAGAATCCAAATTTCGCGCCCAAGCGGGTTATATGTGGACTTTCTTTTGAACAATCGGTCCCCTCTCGGTCGTTGTTCCAGAAAACGTCAGCACTTCCGTATCCCCAGGGATGTTCTAATGCAGAACGTATCCAGTACAAACAACAACATCGGTATGACCTGCGATGGTTTAGACCTGCAATATTTCGGTTTGAAGTTCCAATGCTCCGGGACATGCATTTTGTCCTTGATCATTCATTTCACCCTGGAAATTATTCAGGATTTACTTCTGATTCGATTTCCTACTCTTTTGGACAAAGGAACTGTGCGTTTTCCCACGATTCTCCCAGATTGCTTCCAATCATACATATAGGTGATCAACTTGATGACGAATTCTAATCATCATCGGGCAAGAGGATGCGCTTGCGCGGTTACATTGTCCTAATTCCGATCAGTGATCAGAATAACATGGTGACATATAGTTTCAGGTCATGCCAGCGCTATGACACCCGTCATGTCAGACGGTGTCTCAGCGACCAGATTGAAATATCATGGCCCAAGGAGGCGATCTTTTACACATTCCTCACGCGTCGTTCACCATTTATCCCTGTTGCGTGCATCCTTGTCCAAACGAGTAGGAATCGACCGAGCTGGCGATTTTCTCCTTGACCTAGTGGGCCTTGGTCTTGGTGTCGGCCCTCATTCGGATTCCTACTCGTTGGGCAAAAAACGGGGAACGACGCTTGGGGAATGCGTAAGGATCGCCTGCTTTGGGCCAGAACATTTCAATCTGGTCGTTGAGACACCGTCTGGTGTCATAGCGCTGGCAGGACCTGAAACTGTACGTCACCATGCAATTCTGATCACTAATCGGAATTGGGACAATGTAACCGTGCAAACGCATCCTCTTGCCGAAAATGATTCGAATTCGTCATCAAGTTGAATCACCTATATGTATGATTGAAAGCAACCTGGGACACTCGTGGAAAAACGTACAGTTCCTTTGGCGAAACGAGTAGGGGAAATCGGATTAGAAGTAAATCTTGAAAATTTTCCAAAGCAAAATGATCAAGAACAATATTGCATGTCTCGGAA
>OUQQ01000026.1:0-71195 GCA_900404475.1 Spongospora subterranea | reverse complement strand
ATGATCGACGTCGTTAAGGTCTTGTCCGACAACTGCCGGAACGGGTTCGTCGGAATGAAATATCGGAAAACAACGGATATGGTGGCAAACCCAGGGCGGTTCGAAGGCTTGCCATATTCACCTCCACAGTGACAAGTTCACAATTTCGGCGAATTCGTCCGCATTCTGATTTTCAAGTGAACTTCTGAGGTAGTCCAATCGCATCGCCTGCCAAAATGTCTTGCTGGCCGGCAATTGCTCGACTGGTTCAGAATTAACCGCTCGTGCCCTGGTCCTCGACCAAATATTCGTCGCTATCTCGACAATTACGGCTCGATCTGGAAGACTGGGAAGGTTTGCCTGGATGGCAGCAACGATTTCTTCTGTTGCCGGACGGACCCTGGGGTCGCCCTTCGCAATGCAGGTCCCGAATTTCTTAAAGACACCTGCTCGGAAATATAAACGACCGATGGAATGAGGACGTTTCGGGCGATAAACGCTGACGAATCAACGATTGTGCATATACGGGTCGAACAGTCACGTCGAAAATTGTCTTCAGAAAGGTCGATGAACCTGCTTTGGGTGGTTGAACAGCAGGTTTTACTTTCAGTTTGATTTCATCAGGAGCACTCGCCCTTGAGAGATGTGTTCTTAAGTGGCGAACAATAATGGCGTGCAACACGCCAAATCCAAGTGACAACATGATTTGAATAATATCAGTTTCTGCAGCAGCATGACGGTGTCGTCTGCTGACAGTATCATCTCCCTTGAAAAAGGTCAAGGATGCGGTCAAATTATTGAGGACAGTCTCGTCCATCTCGCAATGAACGACTGATGACTTGGAGAGTAGAATGAACAGATGACGTCAACTGTAATTGACTCATGCTTCCCACCAACCGCAAAGATGTCCGTTTTCAAGGGAGATGCATTAGACGACAACATTGCTGCTGCAGATATTGAAAAGTATTCAATGCATGTTGTGACTTGAATATGACGTGTTGTGCGCTATTATCATTCGTGATTTAAGAACACATTTCCCACGGGTGCTTTCAAAAAATCGTCTCCAAAGACGTCTCGATTCTGGAACGGGCGTGTTGCACGCCATTATTGTTCGCCACTTAAGAACACATCTCCCAAGGGCGAGTGTTCCTGATGAAATCAAATTGAAAATAAAGCCTGCTGTCCAAGCGCCCAAAGCAGGTTCATCGACCTTTCTGAAATGACGAACTGAGACGGATCAAACCCGTCTGTTGTCCGGAGTTTTCAGTACAGAAGAATTATTTATCTCCATCGATCTAATCGTGTGTCTGTGTTGACAACCCGAGTTCAGGCTCGTAATCCTGAGACGCCAACACAGTTTAAGCTGCGGAATCCGCACAAGAAAAGCAGGAGTCGAATTCTCGCCACATAGGAACCTCGCCATGGACTTACTCCAACAATCTGATCGTCCCGGATTCAGCTCACATTATAAATGGCAAGATGCCTTGATCAATGAACCCCGCGTTGGATAAGGAATTTTATGGATATCAAGTTTGAGAAGTCAAATGTGAGGATTTCTGCATAGCCCACCGGTCAATCTCACCACCATTGTCATACCTATTCCTCCAGATACCACGTCGGCATATTTTACGTCATTGTCACCTCTGTTTTAAGGTTTTGCTGTCCATATCGACAAGAAATGAGTCTCGTCCCAATTCTCGGCTGTTTCTTCACCGATCGCGCCAGATTGAAATTCGCGACCGCCCACGCCCAGGTCATAGCGATCTGCTTTTCCAAATGAGCCTGACGATCAGGATTCGCCTTGAGCTCCCCGGTTTTGGGCTTTACCCACGATATTCTTCTTATCCATAAAAGTCTGTATCCAACGCGGGGTGATCTTGTCGTTGATCAAGGCATCTTGCCATTTATAATGTGAGCTGAATTCGGGATGATCAGATTGTTGGAGTAAGTCCTTGGCGAGGGTGACAATGACGTAAAATATACCGACNTGCTTTTCCAAATGAGCCTGACGATCAGGATTCGCCTTGAGCTCCCCGGTTTTGGGCTTTACCCACGATATTCTTCTTATCCATAAAAGTCTGTATCCAACGCGGGGTGATCTTGTCGTTGATCAAGGCATCTTGCCATTTATAATGTGAGCTGAATTCGGGATGATCAGATTGTTGGAGTAAGTCCTTGGCGAGGGTGACAATGACGTAAAATATACCGACGTGGTATTTGGAGGAATAGGAATGACAATGGTTTTGAGATTGACCGGTGGGCTATGCAGAAATCCTCACATTTGACTTCTCCATAAAAGTCTGTATCCAACGCGGGGTGATCTTGTCGTTGATCAAGGCATCTTGCCATTTATATTGTGAGCTGAATTCGGGATGATCAGATTGTTGGAGCAAGTCCATTTCGAGGTTCCTATGTGGCGAGAATTTGACTCCTGCTTTTTTTTAGCGACCAAATTTCGAACAAAGTCGTCATTAAAAGCACAACAACCACGGCACTGTCTTTCGACCTCGTCCTTCCTTGGTCTTCAATATTACAACCCTTCGTATGCCACATTGCTGTTGGCTCATCGTTAGATTTTCGTTTTCTAGCGCCAGAATGTCGTCTCTTGAAGTCCATTGATTTGGCATTGATGTCAGGACACGAGTACCCACTGGTGTCGGACCCCTCACCAGTTCTCGTCCTAACCTTGACGGTTGACCTACTCCCTCATACGGATCGCCAGATCTCATTATCAGCCGTAGTCAATACACCTCTGATTCTTTCCTAAGTCCCTCTTGAACGCCTTGCCTAATTCGAGCCACTACTTGCCAACCATAGACGCCTGTTTTAGCCCCCAGTCCTAATAGTATAATCAGATCACCCAAGTCATGTCTCGCTCAACAGTAGAGTCCAATTCCAGTTCTGCAACAAGATCAAACAGCATTAATCCCAGAATTACAGGCGTCAGTACAGACTTTATTGTTCCAACATCAACAAATGCAACAGCAAACACAAATACCGGTTCGAGAACCAAGAGTACGACTGCACGAAGCGTTCAATGGCGACACATCCGCTTGCCGGGGAATTTGTATATCAAGTGCTGTTAGTAATTCAACAGCAGCCCATTACTTACGCCACCGACAACTTCCGAGTGCTCCTTATGGGCAGTCTACTGTCCGGTCTGGCCAGGGACTGGTTCAATCCATTTTTCGAAGCGCAAGAGACCCTACAGTTTTTGGAAATTTCCCCATTTTTTTGCAAATTTTTCGACAGCGTTATGAAGACCCAAATAGGGCGGAAGTCGCAGCCGACATTTTAGGAACCATCCGTCAAGGACGGCGTCCCCGGCAAGCGGATGTGTCGCCATTGAAAGCTTCGGGCAGTCGTACTCTTGGTTCTAGAACCGGTATTTGTATTTGCTGTTGCATTTGTTGATGTTGGAACAATAACGTCTGTACTGACGCCTGTAATTCTGGGATTAATGCTGTTTGATCTTGTTGCAGAACTGGAATTGGACTCTACTGTTGAGCGAGACATGACTTGGGTGATCTGATTATACTATTAGGACTGGGGGCTAAAACAGGCGTCTATGGTTGGCAAGTAGTGGCTCGAATTAGGCAAGGCGTTCAAGAGGGACTTAGGAAAGAATCAGAGGTGTATTGACTACGGCTGATAATGAGATCTGGCGATCTGTATGAGGGAGTAGGTCAACCGTCAAGGTTAGGACGAGAACTGGTGAGGGGTCCGACACCAGTGGGTACTCGTGATATAAATTGGCTATGCGTCGTCGCAACAAGGAAGAGTGGTCAGCAATTCCTATAGCAGGTTCCCATGACCTTTCAGATGGGGGGTAGCCTTTCCAATCTACTAAATATTGCACTTGTCGTCTATGAATCCGTGAGTCCAAAATGTCTTGATCCTGCAGTACAATGACGGGGGTGGTTCTACCAAGTCGAGGCCAGGAATGTCGCTGATGTGGTAGTGTTCTAATTGTGAAACATGGAACGTGTTATTGATTCGCCATTGGGATGGTAACTTGATCGAATATGTGACGTCATTTACCACTGCGGTGACCAGAACGTCGCACGCTGTGCTGACTGTTTGGCCAGCTGATGTTCCATTCGATGATCGGTGGTGCCTGGCCGGCGGGTGGGTAGGTCAGTACGACGCAATAGGACAAGGTCCCCTACAGCCTGTGATAAACGGGGTCGATCCGCGTATTTCCTCATATCCGATATTGCCCGACGTAGCTGTTTCCGTAAATAAATCCGGATTCGTTTGAGGTGAGCTGCCACCGTAGGTAGCTGTTGAATGTTTTCCCTTGCGGGTGCGTCAATTGAACGAGGGTGGAAATGCGTAGTTTGCGAAAAACGGCGTCATTCAGGTGGACGAAAACTGGGTGTCAATATAATGGAACTCGGCCAGTGCTAGCCATTCCGCCTAGATATCCTGATGATGTCAAACAAATACACGCAAGTATTGCTACAGTACCTGGTTAAACCTTTCAATCTGGCCGTTCGTCTGCGGATGGCGCGATGTACAAAGCTTTCGCTGGATGTTGAGCCATTCGAGCAAGTGTTTCCAGAACTTAGAGATCATCTGAGGACATCGATCTGAAATTCTTCGTCTGGCAAACCGTGGAGTCGGAAAACTTCCCTAACGATCAGGTCCGCTAGTTCGACGACGAGACTTCCTCGTTGCATGCGATGAAATGAGACATCTTAGATGCACAATCGACGACCACAAGAATGGAGTCCCGCCAGTTGGACACTGGCGACTTGACAATGAATCCAAAGAGATCGATCTCAGTGGGAATTGGTAATGGACACAGAAATCCTTTCGGGGATTTGCGGGGTATCTTGGTCCTCTGACAACGGTCGCAGGAACGAACATAGTTTTAAATTAAACCGCTCATATTTTCACACCAAAACCGTCGCTTTACTCTCTGTTTTGGACATTCCGGAATGGCCGCCCAGAGGACCATCATGGGGTTCATTCAACACTGCAATCCTGGACGCGATTGTAGGTACCACCAGCGCCTTGTCGCGGAACAGAACATCCATCATGCATACGATAGGGTGCAACCCCGTCATCGACCTGCTCAGGGACAAGATCGAGCAGAAAGCGTCGATAGTTCAAGATTACTTGATTTGCGTTGTCCTCCCTTTGCGCTTCTCGGATGGTCTGGACGGTCATTAGTTTGAAGCGGTGCTTTTTGCTGTTGCCAGCTCGGGTCTTCACCATGGAATTCGTACTCCGGCCGACGAGATAGCGCATGATGGCGCATGTTAAGGATGACTACACGCGCTGCCTGATCCCTGATGCTTCGATGCGGTTTTGGGCAATGCTGCTGACTCAAGTTCCAACGAAGACTTTCCCAAGTTTATTCAATCAAAACGTCATGAACTTCTCGCGTGTCTTAGCGGTTCTTTCAAGGGCAGTCAAGCAAACTGGGGCTATTATAGAAAATGAAGGTTACCCAATCATCGAAGGGATCCATAGATTCAAATCATTTCTTCTTGGCGACACGTTCCGACTGTTTACAGATCACAGAAACCTGGTTTATAATTTTGACCGGCAATCAAGATCTCCACCAACGAGTCGCACAGCAGGTGATCGTCTCGAGCGTTGGCAATTACAGCTACAATCGTTCGATTTTCATATCGAACACATCTAGGGTGATGAAAATGGCTGGGCAGACATCATCACACGTTGGGGCGTCTTTCCAGTTGAAGGCGTTTCCGCCACCATCAATCAATTTTGTAAAGAAACTTTCATCCATCCCATTCGAATCGTACAAGTTCGCTGACGATGTCGTCTGGCCGAATGAAGATACTATTTCCGCAGCTCAACTCAAGTACCTCTCTGATTATAAAATTGATACTTCAGCAGGATTCATCAACATCCTCGATCATGAACTCATTCTCACAACTAGCCGAACCCTATGGATGTCGGCAGCAAATCAGATTTGGGTGCCCGACCACGACATAGTCATTCGTATTCTGACCATTGCCCACCTGGGACTTTCAGGCCATCTTTTTGTCGATTCAATAATCGCCTTGATTACACCGTTATTCTGGTGGCCAGGAGATATGAAAGCTGATATAGTTGTTGTTGTATCACAATGCCTGCATTGTCTTCGAACAAAAGATAAGGTCATTCCGCGCCCGTTCGGACACGCAATTCATGCGTCTAAACCGAATAACGTGATGCATTACGATTTCCTATTCATTGCTAAAACGAAATCCGGATGCTGTCACGAGTTTCAGTACGTCTTAGTTCTCAAAGACGAGTTTGGTGGATTTGGATTCGTTAAACTGATACCTTGCGAGGCAGCAGATCACGTCGCCGTTGCTGTTGATCTTATCGATTGGTTTAAGAGGTTTGGCGTTGTATTTCAACAAGTGTCGGACCAAGGTACCCATGTAAAAAACAAAGTAATCGAGGAACAATTGTCTCGCTTGCACGTGGCGCACCACTTTACAACAGCTTACACACCTTGGGCTAATGGCACAAACAAGGTCGTTTACCCGTTTCGTCGTCGCCACTCCCGTCTCCTCCGTTCCCCAGTCTAGTCCTTCGTGATCGGCTCAACCACTCCATTCTGGTTCTACTCAAAGCTCTTGTATCGGTGCGCCACATGCAAGCGAGATAGAAGTTCGTCAATGATTCTGTTTTTGAAGTGTGTTCCTTGATCAGAAACATGTTGATAAACAATGCCGAACCTTTTAAACCAATCAATGAAAGCGTGGGCAACGGCGAAATGGTCGGCTGACTCGCAATTCACTAATTCGGCAAATTTGCTAAAATCCTCTTTCAGCACAAGAATGTAATGGAGCGTGTCAGCGCATTCCCCTTTAGTCTTGGAAATGAATAGGAAATCATAATGAATGACCATATTAGGTTTGATATCGTGAATACCTGGGCATGACTGTATCCTTTGACTTTAATGTCCTTTGTCCTTAGGCAATCAAGGCATTGTCAGACAAAAACAACTACGAGTATTTACCTCCTGGCCACCAGAATAACGGTGTAATCAAGGCGATCATTGAATCGACAACAAGATGGTCTGAAAGCCCCAGGTGAAGCGATGGTCAGAATACGAATGACTATGTCGTTGTCGGGCGCCCAAATCTGAGATGAGTTCTTGATCGAGGATGTTGATAAATCCTGCTGAAGTATCGAATTTGTTATCAAAGAAATACTAAGTTGAGCGGAGGAAATAGTATGTTCATTCGGCCAGGCGAAATCGTCACCGAACTTGTACGATTCGAATGGGATGGATGAAAGTTTCTTTACAGAATTGATGGTGGCGGAAACGCCTTCAACTGGAAAAACGCCCCAACTTGTCATGATGTCTGCCCAGACATTGTCATCGCCCGGAATGTGTCCGATATGAAAATCGAACGATTGTAGCTGTAATTGCCAACGCTCGCGACGATCGCATGCTGTAGATAAAGGAAGCGGTTGACCATAGAAATGGAATATTGACTGCCAATCCTGCATAATATCACCAGCAGGCCATAGCTCCAAATAATCCATACGAAGTTCAATGCCCGCGGGAACTCAGTCCGAGAAGCTAAAAAGTGGCATCGACGTTGTTTCTGTCGAAACCAAGAGTCCAAAGCGCTGCCCTGGTTGAGATCAATACTTCCTCCTGCGAGCGTTTGCTCATTTGTATGAAAACCAAAACAACAAAGACGACAACCTGTTGAATGGAGATTCAACTTCAACTGCTCCTAGCACCCTCCTCGTCGCTACCCAGTTGATCTACCACGTACATCTTGGTCAAGTTCAGTTAACCTCATGGTTAGAAATTAGAGCCATATTTCCCGACAATCACACCTGGTGTATAATTTGATTATTCTGTAGTCGCTGGCTTTAGCCTCATTATTTCTGAATCTTTCTCTCCATCGAATCTGATGCGTCGCGTATGCACAATATCCACATTGCTCCCTTTCAGAGTACACAACGGCGATTTTTCTACCAACCATATTTCTTCTACTTTTGGCAAAGCCCTGAAGGTTCCCGCAACCTGTCCTGGCCGGTCGCCCCGCTGCAAAACTGTCAATCTATTTCCCAGTAAAGGATCGCGCCCGGGGATGTCAGTTTAATCCGGGTAACTACAAACGATGGTAGAACAAATCTTGCATTGGAAACTTGTACCGAAATGATCAATTTGACGTTGCTGAACAAGAATTTTTTTTTTCGGGTGTAGTTGACAAAAAACGTTCGAATCGAAGGAAGAAATAAAAAAAGTACTGTGTCGTTTCTTCAACTTTCGATGCTGGCTTTACAAATCAAAGCTGTTTTTGAATAGATTGTGAAGGGGCACAGTCTGTCCCAGGCAGTATTACCAAGGGACTGGCGCTGGGCTCATTTTCGATACCAAGTCGACCGATATAAGGAGAAGGCCGTCGCCGTCGGCGCTTTCTGAACTATTCTGATACATACACTGGAGGTGAAACTGCGCGACAGCGCCATTCATCGGCGGCTCGATCGGAAAAGGCCAGTACAAGGAGTACCCAGGCTGGCTCGTTTAGGGCATCTGGGATTATTGCCATGCGAAAAGGAGGCAATATCAGGAAAATACCAGATTCGTGGGACGACTCGGACGAAGAAGAGGAGCGACCGCCGCTGCCTGAACCTGTGCCGATTTTGTCGGTTCCTCGAAAACCTGCCCCAATTGTTCAATTACCGACTGTGCAACTGTTGAAACGGTCTCCCGTTGACGCCAGTGAACCGGCGTTGTCCTTTCCCATGCAGACCTCTGGTGTGCGCAGAATCGAGACTGCCAGGCGCCAGGATCATTACGATAAAACCAGAGAGATGATATTTTCCTCGACATTGTCAACCGCCACCGCCAACGTGAAGGCACCCACCTTAACCATGAATCCGTCAAATGGGTCGATTAGGAAGGCCCGGGAGGTACCATGTGAACAAGATCCTGATTTCCTTCGCGATATGTCGCTGTACACACGCAAGTTCAATCCCGGATTCGGTCTGGACGTCAACGAGCGCGCTCAAGTCCGCCCACAGAAAACATACGAGAGCGAATTTCCTGACGCCCTGCCAAGGAGATGACAAACTTTGATTCAGAGTGCAGTTAGAATATACCTTGTCCATTTTATATAAACCCAAGTCGAGTTTTGATCGAGTTTTACGAAACAACTCCAAAGCCCGTTCTGTCACCAGTTGTTTGTACTACCAAAGATACGTCGGTTGTTTTCTTCTCGTTTTGGTGGATTCACCAACAACATGTGTATTTACATCCATCTGCCGATCTCACCGACCAGCACTAATCAGTCTCGTTCCATGTGCTTGTTCAACTCCTATGCAAGCATATGCGCTTTTCGTATAATGTAGATGAGGCAACTGAATCTGTTGCCTCCCTTCAAAGTAATAATAGGTCTTGCTCCTGTTGCTTTCGCTACATCGAATCCGGAATTCCCCAAAAGGTGGAAACGTGCTCGAGATCGGTACTGCCCTTTGCGCATGATGGCGATGATCAGCTACAGATATTGTCTGGTTGCAGAAACCTGGCCGAACTCGATCGAACTGGTTCTATGCACTGCACTGATCACCCGATGGATTGATGGCAAATCCTGACAAACCCGAAATGTGGCGGCGACTGCTCTGTCCCGTTCCGTTTTCTCTTTTTCGCAACGACCCCTACAAAGCCATGGTAGTTAAGTGATGATCTGGCTTTGACAAGACGAAATTACCTTTAAAAAGAAAAAAAATTAGCTGAGCGATCTGTGATCTGTCGCTAAAGTTTCCTCAACTTGATGCGCGAAGCAATTTTTCCAACGACCTTCGAATGTCTTTTCAGCAAGACAGACACGACGCGAGGATCGGTAAATATTTGATTTCATCGCCGGTGGGCAATCTCGGCAAACTTTCGGCGATTTAATGGGCGAACGCACGCAGAAGCATTGGTTTAATTCAGAGAATTACACCTCTGGTTTTTGTCAGTGATTTTGGTCTTTGGCAGACGTTCTGATTCCACTTATTGTCGTTGCCAACCGCCGTGGAACAGAAAGCAACTTTTCCAGTTTGATCATTTGTCCAGAAGCCCTGCGGCCGGCGCGGTTTCGACAAATTTGTGCTCTCAATGCTGCAGTTAACAAGCGGAGAGGTCGAAAATCAACTCTGCCGATAAGCTACGCCGGGCAGGCGAACGAAAACACGGTCATTAGAAATGCGTTGGCCAACGTTGTCATAAGACAAAACAGAAGATCAGGTTCATCGATGATTGATTACTCAGTAATTGCCGTTTCTGTTTTCAACCGATTGAAAACCAACATGTTTTGGGTGCATTCACCTTTTGATTTGCGTTATAACGAACCGTTTCTGATCAGTTTGAGAGCTATATGTGATCGGTGCAAGGTCAACCAACAGATAACTTTATCAAGAGCAACTCATGGAGTTCGAGCACCGCGCTCCGCTCCGATTCGAAAGCAGGGAAGTGACCGGAGCAGGGGCGAATCAAATATCACCGCGTAATGTCAGTTTAGCTCAACTAGCAGTTTGTTTTCGGTTCAAACTCGATATCCTACGTGGTCTCCTGGATAAGATCCTCGTAAACGGCAAAAACCAAGCGATCATTGTCATTAAAAAGACTTGCCGAGGTGAGAATCAAAAAGGGAATAACAGCCACATTTACTTACTCAGACGGCAAATTTGCTTCAAAAAGATGTTGACCGTTTGGATGCGCGAAGTTTACAAACTATAGGGTTTTACAAACAAACTTGCGCGATGCGTTTGGGGACGAATTTTGTTGAGCAAAATGCCCAGGGTTTTTGCCCAAAAAAATTTTGAACTTGGACCTGAATATCCCGGTGTCATCAGAAAGAAGATTCGTAATGCTGGCCATAATGCGTCCAACCGAAGTGCCCAAGAGCGTGTTCAATGCTGGGGATAACCCAGAAAAATGGCCAACTGAAACGTCCTTGCGGTGAACTCGTTCGTTTGAAATGTATTTCAATATGAAATTTCCATTCTCTAATACTTTTTTGGATTTTGAAGTTCATACCATTCGATTACTTCCGCCTGGATTTGCTTTCGCCAAGCTCGTGATTCGACGCTGTCGTCTGGTATTGTCTGGTGGATTTACGCCAACTGGTATGGTGACATCACCACCAGGCATGGTCACTCGAAAATAGACAATAGCGGCCCAGAATGTCTGTCATCGAAACACTATTTATGACATCGGGAACAGCAAAATACATCTTTACATGCTAATGGTTTTTCGAAAAACGTTCTTGAGCACTTCGATTGGACGCGTTCTGGCCAATGTACAAAAAAACGCATGGTAATCTTCAGCGATGACAAATCGTAATGGATCCCTTCTTTTTCACCGCGCAGAGGTAAGTTAACAGTGAAGACCTGGCGGAAGAGACTCGCGGACAGCTTTACCAAAAACGGTCAGTCGATTGAGACGATATCGGCGGAGGCGCCGTTGTTGACACCGTCCAGCGGTGCGACTGTCAATTCATACGTGACAAGATTAATGCAACTGCACAGAAATTGGGTGGCCTCGGTTCATGAACACAGGGTCGGTTGGCCAACATGTTTCTTGATCATCGCTGGCGTCAACCCGTGCAGCCACCGGAGTTTGCGGTATACATACACCGTCCATGGCAGTTATTTAGCACTTCCACGCACTGTGGTGTAACATGATGTACAGTGACAGAGTGTACGTATAGAGGGTGACGATGATTGATGTTGCTGATGAAACTCCGTCCTGGTTATCGGTGCCCGGCACTGTCGAAGGGCGACAGGCGCCGACACACCCAGGGGGCAACGGTCGGAGGGGTCCGGTAACAGCAGATGGCTGAACTCGACCCGACACCTATCGTTATTGGCGGTAGGGCGTCGCCACTGGCGGTTTGGCAATCTCGCCTGGTGCAAACGGAGTTGCGCCATCGTCACGCTGGAGCGGCTGAAAGCGCGTTCCCCATTGTAAATATCACATCGGAAGCCGATGTCGATCAGACGACGCCGTTGTCGCAATTCAGCAACAAAGGTGTATTCACTCGTCACCTAGACCGAGCCCTAATGTCAGGGCAAATTCGTCTAGCTGTGCATTCGTTCAAAGATTTGCCGACGATCCTGCCAGAAGGCGTTATGCTGGCTGCCGTTCTCGATCGAAAACATAAGCACGACGTCGTTGTTTTACGAGACTCTGTGTCTTCTCTCAACCATCTTCCTTCCGGAACCCGAATCGGTACATCATCAGTGCGACGCCGAGCTCTCCTACGCCGTCATCATCCTCATATCGAGTGCGTTGATATTCGAGGAAACATTCAAACCCGATTGACATTGATTGATCAAGGCCGCGTTGATGGAGTGATCCTTGCCGCCGCCGCTCTGCACCGTTTGAACATGGACGCCATGATCTCTATTCATCTCACTGACTGGCCATATGCGGTGTCGCAAGGCGCATTGGCTGTTGTATGCCGCGATGATGACCAACGGGCCTACAGGGAAGCTCATTCCCTGAACGACGCCGGCACGGCTCTTGTTTGTGTCGCCGAGAGAGCGCTGTTACGAACGTTGGAAGGCGGGTGCAAGGTGCCGATCGGGGTCAATGCCAAGCTGGTCGATGGGGTTATGACGATATATGGAGCAGTAATCGGCTTAGACGGAGAACAGATGATCGAGGAGACTTTATCTGGATCGTGTCTAACGCAACCAGAGGCTGACCGTCTGGGACAAAACCTCGGGCTAGCGCTCAAAGATAAAGGCGCAACGTCTCTTCTTCGACAGATTCGATCTGAAATTGATTCACAAACCCTCTAAATGCATTAAATAAATCTCATTTTCTATGTATTACGTCATTAATCGGTGATTGTTTGCCAATGGAGAGATGGACATTAATGGGACAGAGGATTAGTACTTGAGGACGATCGCTAATACCTGCGCCCATCGAACGAATGATATATGGTCAAGGAGGAAGATCGCATTTTATATCAGTTTATAGCGAGTCAGATTCAGTTGGCCCATCTTCAGCAGTCCTATCAAGACGTCGTCGATAAGGTTCGCGATCAAGTCGACCGACGCCGCGCCGTTTTACGTGGCCTGATTTCCCAACATCATCAACATGCAATGATGTACGAGTCCGTTCGAGCGGAAACCCGTTCAATACGCGATGCAATCGAAGCAACACGGCTACAGCGACGGTCCTTTAAACGTCAAACTCGCCGCGCTGTCTTGGATATGGAATCCCTCGACATCGAGCTGCAGAAGGCAGAATTGAATCGTGATCGTGATCGGTTGATGTCAGAGGTGCAGTCCGAAAGATGGAGGTTGTCTGGGTCGCCGCCAACAACCCCGCGTTTGCAAACAATTATCTTGAAAGACGACAATCCAGTCGATGCGGAAACCGTTGATGCAAGCTCTCCTGCGAATATTGCCACCAAGGAATACGACGACGATGGGGATTTTTGCCTTGAAGACGAGTAGGCAAAGGATTGTTCGTTGTTCCGCTTCTGTTTGAATCCTGATTTCGAGTGTTTTTTCAGGAAACAGATTCACTGTTGGATGATCTCAGCGATTGAAGTAGTTGACGAAATCCTCAGGCAATTAGGTGTAAAACAGTATCAGGAAAGTCGTGCGCTCTCATCAGTAAAGGATGCAGCAGAAACGCTGCGCCTATTATTGACAGAGCTTGATAACAACTTGTCAATCCATGCTCCAAGGTTGGCCAATCGGCGGAATACCTTGAACATTTGTAGCACGCAAACATCCGATATCGAGATGAAAAAATAATGAAAATATCATGATATAGCGTCGTTTATACATTCTCAATGAGTTTAAAAGCTAAAAAGATTCGAAAAGAGCAGCGTCTGCAGCAGAAAGTTCGGGAGGACGTTGTCGTTCGACAGAGTCGGGGTATTTATCGAAGTTGGCAGTATCGTTCTCTGATGCACAGTTTGGGATAAACGGAGGCACCAACTGTCGTTGAATTGTCGCTTCCCAATCGATACCTTTGAACCATTTGTGAGTTTTAATGTCTTCGACGCCGGCTTTTAAGCAGCCGTATCGCTTGGTCCTGTCGGCTGTTAGAAGCCGCCTGACCAAATCCTTGGCGTTTGGGTCGAAGTGCTTAGGAAAATCCACGGTCCCGTCCAGAATCTTCTGATAAATTCCGAAAGGATTTTCATCGTAGAATGGTGGATATCCAGCACACATCTCAAATATGAGGACCCCTAACGCCCACCAATCAACCGCCTTTCCATGACCTTTGCTTTGAATGATCTCAGGCGCAAGATACTCTGGTGTTCCGCATAATGTCCATGTTCGATCTTCGACTAATTTTGCGAATCCAAAATCTGTGATCTTCACATGACCTTCTTTGTCGATTAGGATATTCTCTAAATGGAAAAGTCAGATCATTATATGCTAAGTGACAGCAGGAGATTGCAATGGTACAAACCAGGTTTAAGATCGCGATAGACAATATTACGATCGTGACAAAATTCTAAAGCCAACACAATTTCTGCGGCATAAAACCTAAAAGCCCAGCCAATGAATAATTGTCAAAAGTTAAAGGTGCGAACGTGACCTGCTAGCGTCATTTGAAAATCGTCGAGCCTTCCGAAGTTGAGAAAACAATTCGCCACCGATCACGTATTCCATAACCATATATAAACGCTTCTGTAAAAAAACATAAGATTGAGGCGACTAGATGTTTGACGCTGCTCTCTACTTCGTCCTGAAATGATGTGTAGAAATTGACAATAAATGGATGGCATATCGAATTCAGAATTTGTTTTTCGTCCTTGATATGTTCGACTTGCTTCAACCGAATAATTTCGCTCTTTTTGAGCGTTTTCAGAGCCACGTATTTGGGATTTCCATCAATAACCGCAGTAGCCAGTCGAACGCGACCGAAGGTGCCCGTTCCGAGGGTTGGACCGAGCTGCAGCAGGCTCAGCTGCAGTGACTCTCGAGAGGCGAACCATTCCTTGATGGCAGCCGTCTCCGGACTCAAGCACAGTTCTTCGGCGCCACCCGATAATCGCTTCCGTTTCGATTTGAAGAGAAATGCCATATTGGCGGTTGGATCTCGATGACGGCCAGCGTCGTACAGCCGGCAACAGCGCCAATCTGGTCACCTAACTCCAGCGGTCGTCGGCCAGTACTGCCCCAGCGATGAGGGCAAGCGCCTTGTGGACCGGCGTGTTAACCCTATTGATACAATAAGAGACGATACGAAAAAGAAGGGAGCGAGGCCTCGGTCCCTCCCTGCACAGCACAGCCCTCATACTACCGACCACCCGACCAGTCATCGCCTCTCCTCACAGACATTTTCACACACACACGCCACCCACGCTCACAGGGTTCGGTAACATGACCCACAATTGTGTTGGCGACGTGGCCCAGGTGTAGTGGGAGGCCCCATTGGTCAGCAACACCCAACTGGTATCATCGCTGCCGTTTCAAGTGCCAGCTGGTCTACCCGGTTGATTGTGTAGCAAGCGTTTGCCATGGAGCTAAACCATGAAATTGTGTGCACAGGGGGCGTATTTCGCAATGTTGTCGGGACGTGTAGCTGCCACATCATGTCGGACAGCCATTCTCAATGATGGGTCAAAGTTCATGTACCGATTTGCGCAATATGACACACCACTATCTGGAATGGGTATTGATGGATCTAAATATTGTGTATTGAACAACGACTTGGCAAATCTAACCAATGATTGACATTGATTATGGTTATGTATATGCCATTGCGTCCTTAACCGTGATCGTTTCGGCGTGGGATCCGCTCAGATCCCGATATTCTTGGCTCTGCCAGTACTTGGTCCATACGAGCCCAATCAGGCAAACAATAACCAACCCAGCACCGACCATCGACACGATCAGCATCAAAAGATTCGCGTGATCATTGGCCTGTTCTGATATGTCCCAAGAGGCTAAGATCGGACGGGAACTGGTCGCTTGAATGGAGCGGACCTAGAAGTTACATTCAAGGAAAGATGTCGAAAATACATAATCTCCATACGTTTCCACTCATATCTTTGCCAGCGCTGTTCCGCCGCGATTGCAAAGCGGTCAGCGCATCAATGCCGACAATACCTTGACCTTCAGGGATAATCCAAACAACACCCTGATTTCACAGATTGCTCAGTCATGTCGCAAAACCGATGATCAACCTCATAAATGGCGAAAGAAACAGATCTCAACGAGGGAAGAAATGATCTGCTGTTTTTTACCTGAGAACATGGAGGGGTTGTCAGCGATCCTTGATAAGAATAGAACCTCCTTTGTCTAAATGGATCTAGACCCGTCCTGGAGAGTATCAGTTCCGGTAAAAGCGAGACGCGGGAGTTGTTGACGGCCGTGGCCAAGGCGAATCGCAGGATTTCGTCGTTGCCAATCACGTCGTTGGCTTGTTCCTGCTTCGTCGGGTGTGAATATAATACGGCCAAAGCTAATATGCCGTCTTCCCGTCTAGATGCCTCATCGTAAGTCGAATATTTATCGTTATAATGCATGAAATGCAGCTCTAGATCACCGAACTGGCCGTCGAAGCTGTGCTCAGTGCCATGATTCTCATTGGAGCGATCCCAATGCAGGTCGATAAAGCTGAGGAGATACCGATTCAGTCCCCTAAACGGGATCCCTACGCAGGAGTGATTGGCGTCGGAATCAATCATTAAACGGAATGTGGTGTCGGCATTGTAGATCGCCCCGCTGAACGGCCGATTCCCATCATCAAGATACGTGCAACGAATAGCGCGAGCGATGTTGTCGTCGTGATGGATATTGTCTAGGGCGATATTGATTGGCGATTGCATAGATTCAGCAGTACAGGTTGATGGCCACTGGTCCTGATCATCGTATGACCAGTCGCTTTGGACTATTGGGGACAAAATCGCCATCGCAAATAGCAATGTTTTTACCATGGATTGGCACTGATGTTTGATCGTGTTGAGGCATGGCATTGTATAATTTATCTAGATTAGGTCATCCAATGTACCTTAAGATCACGGTCACAGTCGCCATCTGATTACAATCTTTATTTGGTACATAGTTGTTGCTAATGGCGCCATGACAAGACAAGTTCCTTATTTTAAAATGCTCTGTCTGCTTCTGATAAATCACATTTCACTGGTTCGTTGCTCTATTTGACAAAAAAAATTTATTCGATATAACTGTTTGTGCTGTTTTTGAGTTCAGCTTGGGCACGGGCTAGATTTTTAGACGCACGTGCGATGACATTTGTTGTGAAAAAATTGGTAATGGCCGGAGCGATTTTCCCGGATTTGATGGCAAATGATGGTAAAGGCGATGCATTCCATGCGCTAAACCCAATCGGGGATTCAACCTTTCCAAGGTGCTCGAAGTGAGGACACAGGTCGATCAGACGTTGCCGCACATCTTGCACTGAGTCATACGGAAGGGGTTTACCCTTTCCAACCGCCTCTGAGGACATCAAGATGAGTTAACTAGTTTAAAAACCAAAAATAGCAACTGTTGGCGAGCAACAGTGTGCTAATGAATCAAAGAACCCAACATCGTTTGACATTGCTTACCGCTTAGGGCACGAATAATCTGCCAGTCGTCTCTTGCAATGCCTATTGGCGTTGTTGCCCTCGTTGTCATTTGTGGGCGACCCTCCGTATTAACGAAAATCCCAGACGATTCCGTATACGCAGTTGAAGGAAGAATGACGTTGGCGCAGGACGCCCCAAGATCACCATGACTCCCTAAACATTTGATTATGTCAGCGACAAAACTGCAGCACTACAGTTGATGCAACCTTGATAGACAACGAATGTCGATTTTGATGGAGCCTCCGATTCAGCAAACGAATCCGCTCCCAACAGATACAAAAATTTTGGTGGATTTGACGGCTTTGGTCCTGTTGGAACGAATCCGATATCTAGAGCAGCTGTCCGAGCAGCATCCAGCTGAAGAACATTGATCCCATTCCAATCTGCAGTTACAAGATTCATGGCAACTGAGGTCGACAACTTTGAAATTGCAGACTGAAACATAGCAAGATCCTAAATAATGAAAAGAAACAGTTTGAATTCGCGTTGCAAACGGGCAGTCACTATACCGGTCGCCTCATTATCGATTGCCCGATGATAACCATAGGACGTTTCGCTTTAGCCATCTCCTTCGATAATGGGTGCTTGCCGTTCGCAATCTGATTGAGAATGTCGGCATCATCTCCTAACTAATGAGGGATTGAGTAGGGCAAAATAAGACACAATGCTTAATACCTGTTGACATCCTTTTGTAACGTCCTTATAAACAGGACCGATGGACGCAAGTTTCAGCGACCCTGTTTCTTCTTGGCAACGTCTAATCCGGGCATTAAGAACTGGAGCCTCCATGCGAAGATTTGTTCCTGGTGAAAGCGTTATACAGGTGACATCACGGGAGATTACAAAACATACCAATAAACAGAATGAAATCGGCATCTTCAATTCCTGTGATCCCAGAATTGAAAACGTAGCTTGAACGTAGATCAGCCACCGTCTGCAAACATTTTTTTTCAGAAAAAGCAGTATTCCACCAAGCACAAGAACCAAACCTGGTCGTTTGATGTACGACAATCAATGTTATTGCACCCTAGAGAGTTTGCCCAATCCTTCATGCACATCAACGCTTCAGCCTAAGATGTGATTCATTCAGCAAAGTATTAGAAATGTCTAAGAAAAAACTCTACCGGGACCAAATCTCCAGCGAGTACGCGCATCTGGGTTCTAGCGTCAACCGGTTCCAAAGCGCTCTTGATGGCTGAAAACGCGTCTTGCCAACTGGAAACCGCCAAAGAGCCTGAGGCTAAATGTTGGGGCAGGTGAAATGATGACAGGTACCCAAGCACTAACCATCAGATTGGCGGATTAAGGGAGTATCCAAACGTTGAAGATGTAACCCATCGTATGCAAAACGAGAGCGGTCTGATATCCACTCCTCATTCACGTCTTCATTGACGGTGGGAAGGACCCGAAGAACCTTAACGAGGGTAAAGCAACTATGCAAACGTAAACGCTTGTTTCTACCTTGGAGCCACGCGCGTCTACACGAATTGCAGCACCCAGAGCGTCATGAACATCGATTGTGTCTAAAAAATAGAGCTATGAACGCAATTTTTCGAATTTGAATTAACCGATGTAATTTAAGAGTACAAACTTTAAGCTGGAAAGATTCTAGAAAACCTATCATGACAAAGCGCCGACCTGTTTTTTGGAGTTCCCAAGGACGTGCTGCAAACGCAAAAGGTTTAGAAGTAAGAGCCCCAACAGGACATAAATCAATGGAATTGCCTGACAATTCCGAATCTGCGAACAATTGTAAAATGACAAACCGACTATTAAGAGTTCGCTGGCAAGGTTACCAAACGGCTTTTCAAAATATGTTCCAATCTCAACAGTGTTGCCTCGACCGGTGGCTCCAAGGTCGGGAACTCCCGCGACTTCTTCGGCAAAACGAACACCTGAAATGCTAGTTAAACGAATTTTCAGAAAGTTACTTGGCGAAATTTTGTACAGCGAGTGCAATGGATACATCGGGTCATAACCGTCTTGACAAATGGACCAATATACTGAAATAATATTTGTTAAATCGCAGCATTGACAAAAACGCCAGAATTCACCTTATCCTCGACAGTGCGCTTCCACTCGCGGTATCTGCCACGGTCACTACCGTAGTCCATTGAGAGGTCTTGTAGATCGCATTCCCCACCCTGATTCAGATTCATCATGTAAATTCTGCACAGCAAAACGGTGTGTATCAGATACCTGATCGCAAATTGGGCAATCTAATGGGTGATTGATCAGCAAGAATTCCATGACTCCCTCTCTTGCTTTCTTGACCAACGGAGTGTTCGTTTTTATTATCATCCCGGGCATTAAAGGCATCGCGCACGATGCTACTGGCTTGGGCGACTTTACGACCTTCGATCATAACCAGTTTGATCAAAATGTTTGCTATAGTTAGCAGAAACAAACCTCTACTAGGCACATTCGGCAATTTCCAGCTATGGAAAGCCGAGGATGATAACAAAATCTGGGAATTTCGGCTCCAGCTTCTTCACAAGCTTGTAGTACAGTCATATTCTTATCACAGAGAATCTCCTTTCCGTCAACGGTAACTGTGATAATATTTGCAGGGGCTGGCGCCGGTGTAGGCGGAACTGGCGGAGCCGCTTTGACTTGGCCAGAGAAATGAGCAGCCTTTACCGCATTTGGGCAGCATTTTGATACTAAAGACACCCGACCCAGTTAATTTGACGATGACGGAATGTGGACAGAATTTGAGGCCGTACGATTTCGCTGCAACGATGTATAACAACGCAGCATTGTTAAAATCAATACTGACGTTGGCGACGCTGCAGATATTCGCTAATATTGCAGAGATTTGCTGACAGCCGGTGTCGGCGAAGCCGATATATAGAAATAATGATTAACCAACAAATGACGAAAATTGGATTTTTGGAAACAAGAAATAAAGCGCGTGCGCGGCCAACCCTGTGCGTGTACTGGGTACTGTACAGTGTACATGGTAAGTACACTGTCCAAAACGAGTCGCGCACCCTTGGCCAAAAAGTGGCAGCGAAATTCGAACCGTTTTCCAATTTTATTCTTCTCGATCACAATATCATCGCATGCAATAATTTTCCGAACTCCTTTTTGGCAAATTTTCCTTATCTAATGGTAACGGCACGGATTTCATCCTTTTGGGCTCATTTCATGGCCACATTTGCTGTCGCCTTTGTTGGTATCCCAGGGCTGTGTGAAGTGTATATATGACTGGAGTGCGGTGGGTACTCCCCCCTACGGATTTAGAGCGCCTTAACTGATTCCCGTCGCCTCGACAAATAATGAGCTTAATTGAGGCGATCAGCGACTATGTTCGGAGGATGTTGACATTGCCTACCGTCAAAGGAATGAAAGCTCTCATTCTTGACGAGGAAACTGTACAGCACCGTTGAATATTTTCCTGTGTTCTATTGTTATATCTAACATGTGATAATCAGAGTGGGATTGTTGGTTTGGTTTGTTCGCATTCTGCAATATTAGAGCAGCACGTATTTCTCGTCGAAAGGATTGATTCGAAAACCAGCGAAAATATGTCTCATCTCAAAGCAGTCGTGTTTGTACGGCCCACGCCAGCCAACTTGCAATTTGTCAAAGCGTTGCTCAAAAATCCTCAATACCAGGAATTTCACCTTTGTAAAAATCCGACGAAAGGGGTTTTGAAGGTCATGTGATAATATTGTTGCATTGTTCTAGTTTTTTCGAACATTGTTCCACGAGAAATGCTCCGGGATTTGGCCGAATCTGATGCATACGAACTCGTCAAAGAGGTGATCATTACAACTATATACTTCGACACCAACTGAACGTGATCGTCGATTTCCTATAGGTTCATGAGTTTTACGCCGATTATTTTGCCATTTCCGCTGATTTGTTCTCGCTTAACATGCCGTTTACAAATTGCTTGTACAGCGGCAATTGGGGTGATGCCGAGCAAAAGAAATTTACCAGAATTTGTGATGGTCTTTTGTCTTTGGCTTTGTCCCTAAAGACAAGACCAATAGTTCGCTATCAAGGTTGATTACCGTTCATCTTAGATTCGCATATTTTCTAACATCTACTACAGCTTCATCTGGCATCTGTGAGCGTGTCGCGAAGAAAGTCGATCAAGTTATGTCTGGGCAAAGGGACCTTTTCTCGTTTGGTCCAGATTCTGCCTCGCGCCCAGTGCTTCTAATTTTAGACAGAAGGGAGGATCCAGTAACTCCTCTTTTGATGCAATGGACATATAGGTTGCATTGAAACTTTACTGAAAAATGAATTCTAGCTTATGTGTATCACCTTCCAGATCAATGTTGCACGAGGTAATCGGAATTCAAAATAATCGTTTGTCGTATAAACAGAATGATGGCACCAAAAAAGTATGGTGTTTTCGACCCTCTCCCATATACTGGTTGACGCTGATTTCATTCTAGGAAGTTGTGTTGGGTCATGACGATGCTTTTTTCAAAGCTAGTGCACTTCTTAATTTTGGCGACCTTGGCGTCAGCGTTAAAGAGCTTGTTCAGGGATATCAAGTCAAAACGAAATCGGAAAGGCAGCTTGATACTATCGAAGATATGCAAAGATTTGTTGAAAACTATTCGGATTTCCTTGTAGAAAGCAGCACAGGTTGCTGAGTATGACCGTATAAATCAGCATAAATCTGATTTCGGCATAGTTTCAAAGCACGTGGGCTTAGTTTCTGAGCTTTCACATAGTGTTGAGTCGTATCATCTAATGGAGTTATCAGCGCTGCAGCAAACGCTCTCATGCGAGCATTCGCATAGTGTGGCTATCAGACAGGTTACAGAGGTTATCAAGGTTGGTCTTCTTACTTTCAAAGACATTTTGCATTGAATGATTTGGCCTCCCACAGAATCCTCGGATACGGGATGAGGACAAACTTCGTGTGGTGTGTCTCTATGCGCTGAGATATGAGCAAGAAGCAAACGAAACTGTATCTTGTATGGCCTTGTTAAGAACATGCGCCGAAAGCGAACTGGTCTGCAAAACTCACTGGCGGATTTGTGTTGTTTAAGCATTTCACAGGCACGGTCACGTGTATCGCTCGTCAACTTGCTTCTTCGGTATGCGGGGAGTGCATCACGCACGCAAGATTTGTTTCAAAACAAAGACATCTTCGCAAAAGCGACAAGCTATATTTCATCGGGGATAAAAGGAGTTGAAGTCAGTTGCGAATTTCGTTGATCATAGAGGGTTTGTTGACCAGAAATTATCATCAGAACATTTACACACAGCATGATCCGCTGCTCAGGAAAATTCTAGACAATGCTCGTAAGCAGCGTTTGAAGGCGAATGAATTTCCTATATGTGGGGTTGGGCCACAACAGGAGCAACCAGCTAAACAAATGTATACTTGTTGTGGTCTGTTTGCTGGTGTTGAGTTTTGTGCAGATTTGTATTTATGATTGGTGGAGCTACATACGAAGAAGCTGCACTGATCTCGGAGTTCAATAATAGCTATCGAGACCAACAGTTTATCTTAGGTGGTAGTTCAATTCATAATTCCTCAACATTTCTGGAGGATATATATCTTGGCAGTCAGGCATCTCCACAAGTGGCGATCACACTTTCGCAGTAACCTTAACTTAATCCAACTTCAAATCATAAATTTCCAAGTCCATGTTATTCTTCCATCAACCAACGTTTCAGGCTATGTGTCGCATCGTGCCAGTCCACCGAAACTAGGTTCATTGAGTCATAATTAACCGTGAAAACATGTACATTGAAAATTAAGCGATAGAATCGGATAGGTGGGCGAACCGGTAAATATTTGCTATTGCACTCTCAGCGGTGATTGTCATCTAGCCCCTTGCACATCAAGCATCCACGACGAGACTGCCAGAGGCAACGATGTTCAGCTCGTCGTGAACAAAAATTTACGCTCAAAATAATAGCGCATGATAATGTAAAAACTTCCAGGTCAATCAGGAGTTCGGCGCTACATGCTTCCCGCTGTGTCGCACCCCACTCAAGACCCCCGTTTTCTTTAACTGTCTTGCAAGCAGCCTCAATTGGCAGGATGTGACCATAGCTGCACCATCGTAACAAAGAAAGCGGCCTCCTCGACATCTCACTTAAAGTCCAACGGGGCTAGTGCGTTTATGTTGCACCCTAACTCGTGTGTACCTGAGCGCCGTCGAGAATTGCATTGCTCTTCAACAGAACCGTTCCTTGTCATGGTCTCCGACGATCGCGTTCCGCTGCTAGCGGATGGTCGGCCCAATAGGCGTCGCATCCCTATCCCTGTTGTGCTGTCTGCGATAATCATCGTCGTCGTTGTTTTACTAGGGGCCCTATTCGCCCAGTTCTCAGAAGAACTTTCGCACAGGCATAGTACCTGGGTTCATCTAGTGACCGATATTCCCAATGAGAAGAAGGCGGGAGAAATGCTTGAGCGTTTGACAAGGCAGCAGTCATTAGCAGGATCACCCGGTGACCTTGACTTAGTACGTTTATGAGTCGAAGCTTATTTTCAGAACAGAATCTGACACAAAAGATCACAGGCCATGTTCGTCAGTGATAAATTCAAACAATGGGGATTTCCGCAAGTCGATATATATCCTTATGGTGCATTTCATCATTATTTATCACTGTTGGCTGTCGTAATCTTTCTTACTTAGACGTTCTTCTATCAAGGCCCATATCATCCTCAGTAGATGTATTGGCCGGCGGTCAGTCGATCATGTCGCTGAATTTAACTGAACCCCCTCTTACAACTAAAGATCAAGAATCCGACATAACTGGGCCATATCTTGCTTACTCGGGATCAGGCTCTGTCGCCGGACCACTCATTTACGTCAACTACGGTCGCAAACAGGATTTCGACCATTTGATCGCATCTGGTTTCAATTTGAAAGGCGCCATAGGGCTGGCACGATACGGAAGAATTTTCAGAGGTTTAAAAGGTGGATTTCGTCGTCGATATAGTCCGACTCACACTTATATCATTTTCTATTTAAAGCAATGCTGGCTGAGACATATGGCCTATCGGGCCTGATTATATACTCTGATCCGGCTAATGATGGGTATCAGCGTGGAACTGTATATCCTGATGGAGAATGGCGCCCACCGTTATCGATTCAAGGGGGAAGCACGATGTTCGTATCACTGTTCTCTGGGGATCCGTTAACTCCAGGCACCGCCGCCATACCCGATCTTGATCCTCAGCGTCGCAAATTCACTGCCGATAATTCTCCAGTTCTTCCCAAGATTCCAGTTCTTGTATAGTTAGCGTTCTGCTTGTCGGCTTCCTTTACTAAAATCGATCAATTCAGGCAATGGGGTATTCCAACGCTCTTGAACTTCTGCGGCGAATGGATGGAGATATTGCCCCAAAAGATTGGCAGGGTGGATTACCGGTAACTTATAAATTAGGTCCATCTACCACATTCGTCCATCTATCCGTCAATATCACTCGGGAAATAATGCGAATCCATAACGTCGTTGGCACAATTCCAGGTAACTTGTTAAAACTCACCAAATTCGCGACGCTTAATTTTCAGAAACACAGGATCTGTCGAGCAAGATCGTCGCATACTGCTTGGCAACCATCGAGACTCATGGGTTTACGGTGCAGTTGATCCTCACTCAGGTACGACGACATTCATGGAGACAGCAAGATCGCTCGCTCACATCTATAAACGCGGGTTAGATAACCAACCTTTGAGTCCAGCCATACTAATGATTCAACGGATTAGATGGCGACCTCGTCGTACTCTTCAGTTGTGTTCATGGGATGCTGAAGAATTTGGACTGGTGGGCTCAACAGAGTTCGTGGAGCAGTTTGAGCAGGAACTTCAGAAGGAAGCCGTAGCATACGTCAATATGTTTGTGTAGATGTTTTGCTTGTAGTTCCTTTTGGTTACCGTCACTATTTTAGCGACATAGCCGTCTCAAACCTACAGTCGGTATTCACGACGGAATCGTGTCCATCCATGGGCGAATTGATTCGAAGGGCAACAAAAGCAGTCAAAGCACCGCGATCTGAAATGAGGTTCCAGAAGCGATAAATCCAATGTGTATCATCACCGTAATTTTACTGTAGTGTTTATGATGAATGGTTCAAAGCAAATGGCGCTCGGATTGATCCCATAGGTTCAGGGTCTGATTATAGCGGGTTTCTTCAGTATCTAGGTGTCACTGCGTCAGACATTCGTATGTACTTTTTTCATTTGAGTTGAGTTGTCTTTTTCGATAATATCGTTGCAATAGTTTTCAACCTTATACGCTCCACGACTGCAGTTATCTCAGTTTATTTTCACCGTTTTTCAGAAGATTGACATAATCCCGCTTTATCAGGATTTCAAAGCCAACGTGGCAGTTATGGTGTATATCATTCCACGTATGATTGTCTAGATTGGTTCGAAAGATTTGGAGATCCCGGATATAAAAGCACTCTCGCGTTGTCGAAGGTATTCTCCATAATGGCGGTTGAACTCGCTAGTCGAGGTAAGGTACAATGAACACGCCAGTAGTTTCGAACAGTATTTTGTATTACAGTTTTGGTGAAAATTTCTGATGTCAATGGTTCAATGTTTTGTAGATGTTCTACCTCTTCGTCTTCGAGAATACGCAGAAGCCTTATCTGTATATATTGACAAACTGGCGTCTGAGGTTTCAACTGTTCACGCTGACATGCCGCGTTTACGATCGATAGCGTCCAAGTTTGAGCAGGCAGCAGGCGTAGTTGATGATGTGGCTGCTAGTCTCGACAACCTTGCGGTTCCAAGCGAAAAGGAATTGGCACAGGTCAACGATCGTCTAGCCTTCCTAGAGCGCCGTTTCCTTCTGGACCGCCCATTGCCTGATCGTGATGAGATGTACTACCGCCATGCAGTTTATGCTCCAGGTTTATACACAGGATACGGTGCATCCGTTCTACCGGGGATTAGATATGCCTTCACTACTAACAATACCTCTTTGCAAAGCGAACAGATTCAGATACTTTATGAACGCATCCAGGACGCTATCGGCTTCCTATGTCTTCCTCAATCATGAGCATCCAACAGCTTCCCTAGCCTCAAGGTGATACCATAACATCGAGTTCTATGAATATATAATCATATCACCATTTGCTTAATCCAAGTTGTCAATCCGTTCGAAAAACGCAGCAGATATGGTCTTCGAAGCGATGTCGTCATTATATTCTATTCTTTAATGTTGATTCATTGTCTATCGAGCGGGCCGAATAATTTGATCTAGTTGTCTTCTGGATAGTGATCTGATCGCCGCCGACAGCCTGATTGCCTGGAACATCAGGTACAGCTTGAGGATGAGCACGGCAATGAGAAGGGGAAATAAGCTCTGATCCCGGGCGCTCTCAGATGACGAAACTGAATACAAAGCCGTGATGATCACGGCGCCTGATAGTCCTTCCACCACGATCGCCTATAAACCAATGAAATTCGTCGGTGAAACTGCTTTGATGGCAGCAACATGTACCAGGTTGAGGGAGTCAGAGTGTAGTGTGCTTGCACCGCGATATGCCAATACAGACGAGATAGCGAACATCAACCACCACTAATATCACGTTCAGCACAATCAACAACCTCAACCAGAATGACCATCAGTGAAGAAAGACGAACATACAAGATCGCATTACGACCACTAATAAACCAATTAAAACGGAGCCGTTTTTCTTGCTCAAAGTGGGGTGAACAATCGGGAGACGCGACTAACCAGGGATAATAATGATAACATCATGGATAATCCAGAGATCAATAACGTCTGAAATGTGGATGTCAGGGGAGATAGCTACTGGATTAATAGTTTCAGAATTACGAGCTTCATTACTATCGGCCTTAGTTGGCGTATGCGACGATATCGGCCAAGGGATATGGCAGCGTCTACATTGCCGGCTGCATGGTCATTTTCCATGATCATCTACAGATTAACGAGGTCAGAGATCTGGCTTTCCCGCAACATAGCCAACGGAGACCGACGAGGGTCGGAGGGATACTGTTAGGAGGATGAAGGTATAGTCCAGATAGGTCGACACCTGATATATCAATGACGACGCCATCAGGATAGTGATTGGCTGCAGCATCCTGAAGCCATAAACCGTCAAGGTATGGCATAAGATGGCGGTGGATCCATACCGTATTAATTGATGAATACGGAGGCGGTGGGTCTACAGATTGAGCCTACGAGAGTTGACATCCAGGCGGACGTAGCAAGGGTTCACCCATTACCTTTCTGACGGCGATATGCAATACGGTTTCATGGCGTATTCCAGCCGAAAGAACGGTATCGGTATCGGATAGCTCAGCTCCTGAAAAGATCAACCGCTGAAGATGGCTGGGGACGGAATGTCGCTCTTCAATCAACCCCTATCTCATCGACTATCGATTTTCCGCCCGGACTGTGAACAGATTGCCAAACCTTTATCTGAGAGATGGTGAAACTGGGGCCGATGTTTTCGAGTTGCAGATTCTGCCCGGTGACGGAGCGAACTACAATCGTGATGGAACCTGGTTGTTCTGGCCCATGGCCCGGAACAGGGGAGGGCGGCGAATCAGGCAGCGACATGTTCTCGACCAGTGATACCGGCCCCTGGCCAACTGGCAGCAGATCGATCCTCGATGTACCCTCGGCTCAAACACACCCGATTTTCCTTACGCGATGAGGCAACTTCCTGAAATTCCCATGAGCCTGTCAAGCTGTAGCCAACGTTGTACAGTTTCCTGCCAGGTCATAATCAAGGAGGCCGCTGACGTATTCGAGTCAAGTTCATCTGAGTAGGTTCTGAAATTCATTAACTATCATTGTCGACTATCACAAGATCAGGAAACAGCGTCAAAGCCGTTAGAGTTCGAGGTAACCCCGTTTATGATTACCTACAAAAAGACCTGGGTTCACACCAACATATTGTTGTTCGTGTTGGATTGCGATGAGAATGACCGATTTTGTATGCAGCCGGTAAGGGGGTCTCAGGTAATCGAACGCTGGCAGATCCGAATATGGTTCTTCATAGCAATAAGAAGAGTTGCCTGGGCGGGACCCACTGCAGTCTTCGCTTCAACATCACCTATTCCGACCATAAAAGCAAATGGGCCAATTCTTTCCGAGTGGGTTGGAGGAAGGGTAAAGATATGAGATAATCCACTTCAATAGTGACAAAAAAATGCATTCGTTGGCCTTGTCCCTTAGACTCCAGCGGCTCATTGTGAGATTTTTGGATTAGGCGTAGAACCGGGAACGTTACAGCACCTCAGTAATAATGACGTGACGAATTTTTCATCATATAGAAAACTACAATGAACGATAAATGGGTCTTCGTTCAACCCGGAAAAAACGAACAGAAGTTGAAGATGTACAAAATCCCATGTCTTGATTTGTTCCCACACTAACAATGTGCACTCATGTTCCTGCGTTATCACCTCTCTACTAAACGTGTGGAAACAATGTTGAGCGTCACTAACTCGGGGCTTTTATGAATCCAAGTTCCAGACGGAAACAATCCAGATCTTTTTCAAGGTGCTCTTCGAAATAAACCGACAACAGGAATTCAGACGATCGATGGCATCTGACCGCCCAAGGGATAAATTTCGTGACCAAGTCCCGTTTCTGGGAGAAGGACAACCGTAAAGAGCCGCCAATACCGGTGATAGCACACATTGGCAACCCCAGTTGAAGGAGCTCGAACCACTATCAGATCAGAGATAAACGGCAATGGCCAATTTTAAGTCTCAGGATTCCAACCTTGAGGCTAATCTCTCCGAGAAGGTTGGGCGGTAAATCGCTTAAACAGTGGAGAAAGTCATGGGTTTGGCGATATCTTTGAATAAGGAATGCATGATCGGGATCGGTAATGAACCTTACAGGGGTCCGATCTTCAGACGAATATCCATGCGAGGACATGAATTTGTAATAGGCATAGCCGAAGGTATTGCTAGGTAAACCGCTCAGTTCTTCAAGATTCAAAGTAGTCGGATCAATAGTAGGGCGCTCCTGTTGATCAGGATTGAAAATTTTACAACAGGGATTAGTATTGTAGTTTGACAGACAGTATTACCTGCATTAAACGCCTTCCTGAAATCGACATGTTCATACGTGCATGCAAAGATCGTAATAAAAGCGATGGCGTCGTGGTTTCGGACAGGGTTGCAATGAGGTCACCGCGATACGTGTCCAGAACACCGAATAGCGCCGATCCCGCCGTTAAGAAAATCTTCTGGCCCGCGGTTAACGGTATTCCTTTTGGCAATGAGCGCCGCACTGCCATGGCCGCGATTCCCTGTTGCAGTTTGTGAAATGAGCAGTCGCTGGGCATAGACAGATGATAAACCGAACTTGTGGGGATTCGAAAAAGAAAATTGCCAAACGTAATGGAATGGGTAAAGAGCGGCCCAGCCAGACTGATAATTCCAGTCAGTGGCGGGACAGTTGTACAACAGTACACAGAGAAGTGCAAACTCTTCTAGCGGAACGCCGCCTCGCTTGGAATTTTTTATGCCACGCGCGTCAGGAAGAGCGCGCCCGAAGTCACACATCATTGTAACGTCTCCTATAGAATCGAATCGTTTCTCATCGGAGCGTCTCAAATTTTATCTCTTTGGTAATCGCACGTCAATGAAACACATTGAGCCGCGGTAGGATTTTCGTAAAATCACATTCACTTCCGTTTTGTTCAAAGCCATTGCTACAAAATTACTCTCCATTGTCCTTGATCCTTTAAGTCGTGCCGCAAGTTCAAATTTTTTTCAACGCTCAATTTGCAATGGCGATGGATTGGGTTTCGCAGATAGGAACAGGCGTCACTTCTATTTGATAAGATTTCCGATAATGAATTAGCCATCCTCGATATATTTTCGTGCTCCAGCATTGAAAATCCTAGAGGAAGACAGGCCTTGAAAACTGAATAAATAAACGACTAATATGATCAACAGCACAAGTGCACACAATGTGTCGACCTCAGCAGATTGGCGCGTCCATTGAGACTCAATGACAAAATCGACACAGTATTTCACTTACTGCAACTGCCATGCATGCTCCACTTAACTCCAGTCACGCAATTTACACTCGCCAGTTGAGGGTGGGGACTTGAAACGAACGCATCGCTTTGATTCAGGGTTGCACCATCTGCAGTGTACAGTAGCTAGCGGAGTCATGCATGTCAAGCTGCCAAGGTTGCCTTAACGGCAGCCACTGTAGCCCCTTAATACATTATTGAGCCTGACTCGGTATCGTATACGCACCCTTGGCTCGTTCGCTCGAAAGGCTTAAATTCACTCACTCACCGCGGGACCGAGACAGATACGCAGAGGCACACACACAGACTCGCAATATCGTCAGTCAACACATGTACGTCCTGTAACATTATCTAGTGTGGGACGACAGTAAGAGGATTGTTTCCGACTTGTCGAGAACAGCTCAAAAGATTTCTAAAAATTCAGACCATGATTGTGTCGGCAATGCAGTCGATGGCTGTTCCGAAATCCTCCTACCAGGACGCTGACATGGCTCCTAGCTACGAGCCGGAGGAGGCAGTGACTTCGTCCCAGCCTAAAGAGGAGCCTGCCTTTGGGGCATCGCAACCGGAAATGGTCAGCCGTGATGCAGAGACGGGTCGCAAATGCTTCAACCTCCCAGCGTCGGATAGCTCAATAGAGGTGACCACGATGCACAAGCTCGGGGAAATGACGACGATGTCTGCACAAGGGAAACTTATTGGAGAAGAGAAACTGTTAAGATCGGAAGGGGGCGTATTCAGTCCCGTCAGTGAGCGGCGCCGCTTGATGCCCCCATCCCAATCAACTGTGGAAGGACCATGCCCGGGAGTCAATGATGTGCAAGATAATGTCATGCAGACGACACCTCAATCGACTATGGAAGGACCTTGTCCTGGGGATTCGTCCGGCTCTCACGACGAGGCGTTTTCATATTCTCAACAACCAGCCGGCGAACCTGGGTGCCAACTGTCTTCACAACCTGCCAGCAACCAAAATCGGGTATTTGTCTGCAAAATGTGTCTTCAAATGTGGCAAACTGCAGCGGCTTTGCGACTCCATCAGCAAGATGCTCATGGCAATGAACTTCCTTATCAATGCCATGTTTGTAGCAAAAGGTTTTTTTGGAGCGGGTCACTGTCAAGACATCTTCGTATCCATAGTGGATCCAAACCTTATGGCTGTTCAACATGTGGCAAACGCTTTACACGTAAGAGCATATACAAATTTCATGTCTCATGTCTGTAGACAGCTCACACTGACTCTATACTTCTAACAGAGAGTGGCACGCTTCAAAGGCACACGAGGACCCATACAGGAGAGAAACCATATGAATGTCAATTATGTTGGAGGAAATTCAGTACAAATTCCAACCTATCTCAACATATGAAGACTCATCGCAAAAATGGAGATTTCATTCAACGCCCACAGCCGTCAGATCACTACGGTGACTACCACTTTGAACCAACTCATCCGATTGTTGCTGCTGTTAGAACTGTCTCATTTCGCAATGTGTTCAACAAAGAGTCTAATGGGTTCGGAGTTGGGTGCTTAACAAACACAATTGGTCGTGGGGGAAGCTTTATCGCTCAGCGAAACAGCCGACATGCTGAAGGTCGCGAGCGTTTATCAGAGCAAACGTCATCTGTTAGTTCTGTATCAGTAGTGTATCCAGATAATCGAAGAGTGCCTGGTGGAGGTTTCCGGAGATCAACAGCAGAAGGCTCAGCGTTTCGGTCCCCCGATGATGATGATGAAAGGGAAGATGATTCGGAAAATACCGAAGACGATATGCCTGTTGATGATAGAGGGCAGTTCTCAAGCCAAGGACCCGTTACTGATGCTCCTCAACCAGGGCCAGGAAATGAATCGCAGAGCTTGGAAGAGCAAGAGAATATGGTTGTTTATCAGTTAGAGCATCTTGACCAACATCCCGTGTCCCCTCATTGTGGTCCCAATGTTGCGTTTCCGCAAAGGGTCGATGTTTGCCGTTTCTCCACCTTTCAAACTCAGATTCCAGCTCAAGTTACTCCTACACGGGGGCCAGGAGCATTCGACGTCGCTCCTTTCCAGGAATGTCCTTCTGAACAAGATTATGTCCAAGCCTGCGAATCTGAGATGTTTCGGCGACGTAGAGAAGCTGCCGAGTTGGCGTTGAAAGGATCCATGACCCACTCGGCGTTCGTCACAATGGCCACGACTTCGGACTAGAATGTTAGATTTATCACACTGCATATATAATATCATATCACGGTTTCAGTGGTCTCATAATCCTATTCGGCCATTGACCGTTTGTTCTAAAGTTGTACTAAACTGAATGCTATACGTTATTATATCAACATTTGTCTCTTCGTAATCGGAAATAATGTTGCGATAACTGTTTTATGACAGTAAAGTAGGTTCCTGTGCCCAATCGATATGAGACAGGGCAATGCGGCCGAAGTTGTTGACAGCGGCAGGATCGCCTCCATGCTTCAGGGCCAGCTTCAATATAGTGGCACAGCTGTAAACAAGGGTACAAATTACAAAACTGTTGAAGAGATATCCTTTTGTGAAACCTTGCTGAATCCATACAGCCGAACTTGATACGATGAAGAGGCGTATCTCCGTTCAGATCATGCAAGTTGGGGTTAGCGCCATGGTTTAGTAATGCTGAAGCAGCGTTGGGCCGATCCCAATCCACTGCCCAATGCAGCGCCTACATCCAGCAGCAACAATTCAAACAACGTCACTTTGTGGAGAAGAAAGCGGTCTTAACTGATTCGCCATTATGATTCGGTATGTTAGGAGATATACCGGCCGAAATCAAGATGGATATGACATCAGAGGCGTTGTGAGAATATACGGCCCAATGTAGAGGGGAAGTACCAACATCATTAACGCGTTTGATCATCTCAACGTGGCCAGGGCTATTCAATAAATACTCACAGATATGAACATGGCCTGCTTTTGCGGCCCACTGCACATCCAAATAATTATTCTGAAGGCAAACGATATGATATCTGCCAGAAATACATGAAGGAGGCTGTTCCCGAAAGAATCTCGAATTTCAGCTAACGATGCATTGACTGATAATTCCACCAGAGTATCAAGCTGGCCAGATACAGCAGCGGTAATTGCCGGGTGTGCCAAAGGAACAGATGGTGAAAGGCATGCAACGGCAATGGCGACCGCGACAACGACCGCCGTTGCTCCCGTAACGCTCCTGTAATGGCGAGTTTCCTCAGGCGTTGTATTGCCGTTTTCCATAATCTCTAATTTGGTTAGCCTTCGACAATTGACGAGATGTATGTAGGTCCGTACTGTAGTTATGCCAACGCCAGATATGGCAAAGCCGGTCAAACTCGATTTCATGGATATGGGCAATTGATTTGAGCTAGATGCCGAAAGGGCGAAAAGAATCCCGCCAAAGGCAGACAATTTGAAAATACTTTCGCGACTAAGAGCGGTCCATTGCTAGCTAGCTTTCATTGAAAAGCTGTTGTTAAAGCTTCATTTTAGAATACATAGTTCATAAGCAAAGACTACGTTTTGATCGAAAGAATCAAATGCACTACAGTTTTGATTTAATCACAATGCATGCAATAATATCTGTAAATCACTTGCTATTTTGATTGGTTTGAACAAGTTCATTATATGGTTGGTACAGTACACTTAATCATTGACGCTTTCCGAATTCCTGCATGGCCATCTGATACGGGCAAAGAAACCGTTGGGGATAAAAGCCGAATCCACGAGTGGACAAACCCAATGTGAGTATTGGCACGAACCCTATCAGGGGGATTTGTGACAACCCTGATCGCCCATCAGAAGGTGATCACGAGCGAGACATGGTCTGGACTGGTTCTGGACGATAATCGGCAAATCGAGAGTTTCTAGAGGAGCAGATATTGGTTCAGACAATATGCGATGTGATCATGTGATCATCAATCTGATCACCCGGGTTGTATTGTTGGTGTGTGGGAACTAGCTTCATCGGTGGTTTGGCGTTGGCATCAAGAGTCGCCGGTACATCATTTGTATTGACCGTCCTTTGATGGCGAAGACATTATTCGGAGAAACCTTCTGGGCATATTGGACGAGTGATTTGGAATCCAGAAATAGGTTGTGAAATTTTAAAAAAATTTTGTAAAAAAGGTCCTAGAAAATTCAACGACAATTTTAAGGATCAAGACATCATGATCTTGACACTCGAGTAATTTCAGAGTCATCATATTTTCCGATCAGCAACAGCAAGGTCAAGGGTCACGTCTCAAGCAATGCTCGCCTCAAACCCCCACGGCTTCGAAAAAAAACGAGAAACAATTTCATTTTGTTTTGAACTTTGAAGTTGTCGCCTCAGCTGGTACATAACGGCTGGAGTCTGGGCACATTTTCTGAATCCTGACTCGCTCCCTTTGCCAGAAGCCACTGCGTACACAGTATTGGTGTTATGTTCATTAAAGCGTATTTATATATGTTCATCACAGCGTTATGTAGCGCATTCGTGGACCGTTGAACCGAAGGACCGTGGGCCCTTCCCGCGCCAACGGTCACTTCAGTCTTGACCCCAGTTGGCCTGCCAGGATAAATGCTGGCCACTTCCCATATCGGCTACCATCATCCCCTGTTCATGATCTGAAAACAAAACAGCAAATTATCTGTTTCTGAATATTTTTGTGTTTCCAAATGATGATCGCGAAATTATTCGATACGTCCAATGTTCTCCTGATCGCGGCCACGCTGATCACGCTGCCGCAGCTACGAATAATCAATCAGGCGCTCAGGGTCCAGATATCGAGATATGGTGATGCTATCGATTCGCTGTGTCTCTACTGTCTTTGACGAATCTGTAGTTGAACCAGGCCTCATTCTAATTCTCATCGCCTCCGTCTCGCTTTTCAGATCAATGTTTTCCTCGAACGACCCATTTGAGAATTTTGCTGTGGCAGGTAGTACTGTACTTTCTCACCTGTGATTTTCCGTGTTCTTATATCAGCTCTCAGTCGTCTTCAGTGTTCTCTACAACTTTCAAGGGCTGTTATCTGAATTACATCAAAGTCGTATCCAATTAGCATCGCTCGAACGCAACAACAATCAGTCGAAAGCAGCGTATATGGCGCTACTGGACGATAAGAACGAGTTGGCGACGCAAATCAGGAGAATGAAACAAGAAGCCAATTCAAGAAGGTTTGCTCGCCACCTCGACCTGTTGCAATTTCCAAAACGACGTTAACATCTTTTGTCATAGGAGCCAGCTTGGCTCAGATGTTGCCAAACAGTTGTTGTCCACACAGAGTGAGGTAAAACGCCTTCAAGAAAGATGTTCGGCAATGGAAAAACATGCCGATATCACCAAAAACGAGGTTCTAAGACTTCAGCAGGAAAAAAAAACCTTGAGGAGTCAGCTGAAAAGCTTTGAGGTACGGATTCTGGAGATGATAAATGATCTGCAATCGCTCATTTGCGACTCAGATGGTATTCGGAGAACAACGCAAAAAATTAACATGAATACCCGTTCCATTGTTTAATGTAATTCGTCCTGAGAAACCACCATATAAATCAAAGAACAACATCATTTAATCAGTCAACTCTTATCGAAGTTGCGATGAGAAAACTGTTGTTATCGAAACGCCTTTGATGAGTCCCATTTTCCTCAAATGCTTTTTTTGTACCTGAAAACTCTGAATTAACCCATTCACCACATGTCCGTGGTAAATTATGTTTCGTCACAGTCGCATACGAGTGTACATTGCACATGTCCATGAAATGTGCGCGACGGAGTTAGTGCGGAGCGCCATACAGTTGGGCCGGGCCGGACGGTGTGTATGTATTACCTGAAACATTCTCAGTGAAGCCTCTTGGCCAACTGCTGCGCTTCTTATAATCTGCTCAGTTTTGACCGAGATCGCCGATTACGACAATGGTCTCCACTAAGGCCGTCCTCATCAGCGGTATAACATGCATGGCCGTTGCCGGCGCCGCCACAATTTACTGGCAATACGGGCGGAGGACGTCGAACCCAGCCAAGGCCAAGGCCAAATCTAAGGCGCGGCGAAAGGATCGCCCGGCCAACGCTGCTGTGAGTGAGGCCGTTGCTATCCCTAGCGAATCTGATTTCATCGGGCAATTGCTGTCGTCAATGGAGCGAATGCAGTCGACCGGGTCGGTGTCGTCCGCGAAAGAAGAGCAGCTCGCCAAGGTGGTTGAAGCCGCCAGTGGATCCCCTGGTGATTTTTCAGTCCGGTGCCGGCTGATGGCCGCTCAATGGATGATCCTGTACCAAACCCTGATCTCGGTCTCGGCCGAAGCCCCCGTTGATCTGTCCGCCCATCAGCGCGCCATGACCATGGCTTGGGCGTTGCTGGACATATCTCAGACCGGTCTCTCTGCCGAGGAGCGGAGCGCCGCCGATATCCTCCAACTGGATGTGTCGCAGCGCCTTCGATCTGCGTCGCTGATGGTTCCCGTCTACGAGCGACTCATGAAGCGCCTGGCGTCATCCTCCATCTCTAACGAGGAGACTTTGGTCCTGTTCACATCCGCCCCGCTCTTGGGACGCTGGCAGGATACGCGTCTGATTGGCGACAAGATCCTGGCTCAGCAGCAATCGTTGGACGACTTCCACCAGGCGGCGCTACAGCGCCCGGAACTGCCCGACTACTCTGTACTATACGACCAAGCCGTCAAACGCAAATCCCCGGATCAGACCGATATTTCGTGGACGACGTACTCCATCGAGGAATTGCGGATACGCCTTCGCGACGTTCAGGCTTCGGATCGCAATAAGGTCAACGAGATTCGCTCGTCGATATCTCCAGATTGGCAGTTGACCGGCGTATCGCCAGAGTCGCGCGTATTTCACCATGGCGCCATCGGGCAGATGACGTCGATCAGCGAAGTGAGGATCAGCTGTGTGGGCCCATGGGACAACGGGTCGGTGGACCTGCACGGCTGGGCCGACCTGCATAAAGGCCCCAACCCGTCCGACGGGCGCGTTCGTCAGAGCGAGCGGTACCAGTTCTCGTGCGAAGGCAGCGACACCGACGGGAAATGGTCGGGCACTTACACCCTGACGCAGATCGACCAAGGCGAAACCCTCCAGGTCGAGTTCGACCTGGAAATCGTCCTCAAGATCGATAAGGCCCTAAGCCCACCTAGCAATTGATCCACAAAAAATACACGATCAACCCAATATTCACTGCCTATCAACTGCATGAACATAATAGGAATTTCACCCCAATCAGGGTGCACGAAATTTTGGAAATATCAACGGGCATCATCATCTGGGCGCGGTTCTGTCAACCCTAGAAAACGGACTGATTCCATCAATTGATCTCTGGCGAACTTCCGCTGGTAGGAAGTGATCGGTGACGTGGGACAGGCCCATTTCCTAACCTAATCCCCAATATTTAAACCGGCTGCAGCTGGATTATTGTTCCGATGGCGAACCCTTCCACCGGTGTCGTGGAGTTCCCCGATCTGGAGCCGAACCCCGATCGGGTCGAGATACGATCCGACCCCTCGTCACCCCCGTCGTCGCGGCGTCATGAACGATCCGGATACGTGTTCTACAGTATCGCCAAGACCCCATGCTCGCTATTCATGTTGGCCTTCCTGATCCCATACCTGACCGTACTGGCCAAATACGCGGTCGATTCCCGGGGGCGTATGGCCTATATTGGTATTCTCCCTACCTCGTTCTCGACGGTGGTCTTAATCATGGCCTCGCTCGTGTCGGCGATATGTAGCCCGATCGTCGGGGCGTTGGCCGATTTCAGTCCACATCGCCGTTCATTGCTGAAAGTGATGACGTATTCTGTGGGATTCAGTTTCTGTGCAGGTAAAGTGCCCAGCGACCTCTGGTCGGGTTTTCATCGCCGCAAATGTTGAACGATTGTTGTCCAAATGTGTTCAGTGATCGTTGTTGTTCGTGATCTATGGATGCTGGGCGGTCTGCTGCTGTTCATCATATTCTGTGCCAGTCAATCGTCCGACTTCCTGGCCAACTCGTACCTGCCCGAACTGGGCAACTCCCCTGACAAGCGTAGCGCCATATCGGAACGCGCGGTTCGTTATGGGCTCCTGGCGCAGATCGTCCTGTTGACGGTGGCGTCGGCGACGACGTATCTGCTGGGTGCGGAGCAGCTATCGGTTATGGGCGGTCAGATTGACAGCGAGGTCAGCGCTCAGCACTTCCGCAGCCGATCGTTCACGACGCTGGAGGAAGCCGAAGCGCATCTGGCGAAATCCCGGACCGATATTCTCCAGCAATGGAGCCAGTGCGGGAGCGATGGGACCTATCCCTGCGAAATCCACTCGTTCAAAACGGCCCAGTTCCTCAAGAAACGATCGGCGGTTGTGTCCGGTCGGGATGGGGAACTGTCGTACCTGGTTTTGCAGGAGAAAGCGTCGCACGTGGCGTTGTCCAACAAGGAGTTCACCATCAACATCGTTGCCCATTCCCGCGCGGTCTCGTCCAAGGTTCGCATCCTCGTCTACGCCTATGACGACAACGGATTGAAGGGTGTCCGCGTTGCCGCCGGCGAACCCGTCTCAATACGCAGCGATGGAGAGGATCAGCTCCTGCGCCTTACCGGCAACCTCCCTGCCGCCCTTCATTACGTGCTCTACGTGATTGAGGTTTCCACCCCTGGCGCCGTCAAGATCAAACGGGTCGACGCCCTGAACACCCCCGATTTCGTCGTCCCCGTATTGTGTTTATCGCTAGGAATATGGTGCCTGGTGTGGTCGTACATCGGCCTCAATCGTCTTGGGCAACGAATCCCCAAAGACGGCGACAACCACCGGTTTGTTCTCAGGTCGTTCATCGGTCTTGGCCGAACCATTCGCCGTACCTGCCACGACTCTGTTCTCAGCCGGAACCTGATCGCGACCGCGTTCTATTGCGCCGGTGTCGGGTCGGTCATGGCCATGGGCGCCACGTTCGTCACCGAGCAGCTGGGTCTGTCGTCGATGCACATCTGTCTGGCGATGCTAGGCAATATCGCCTTCAGCATTTTCGGCGCGTTCCTGTTTCTGCGATTGGGTTCGCAGATCGGCTACAGCCGCGCCCTCTCCCTCTCCTACGCCCTCTGGGTCGTCAACATCCTCCTCATGTTCTTCCTGTTGTTGGGCAAGTCCGACCGTCCATGGCTGTTTCTCACCGTCCCCATCATGGGAACGGCGACCGGCGGCTGCCTCGCCCTCAGCCGCGCCGTATTCGCGTCCATGGTCCCGGTCGGCCGCGAATGCGAGCTGTTCGGCCTGAACAGTTTCTGCCAGGTCATACTGGCCCCGATCGGGCTGCTGGTGTTCATGATGGCCAACGAGATCATGGGCTGTCTGAGGTGGGGGATCCTGTCGCAGGCGGTGTTCACCTCGATCGCCGCCCTGATCCAGGCCAGCATCAAGGAGTCCGACATCGAGGCGCGGTCGTCGATCCGCTTGGCCCGCGCGCACGACGATGATCACGAGATCAGCGGCCACGACGATGGCAGTTCATGTTTGCCCATCTGCTTCTAATTCACCCAACGCCATTAATACATTCACTAGCGATTTATGAGAAACAAAGGTTGACCTTTACTGGAAGTTTTCAGGTTTGTTTATATTATTGAAATTACACAGTGGCTCCATTCGCTGATCCTTAGCGCCAACCGTCGGAATCGGATCGGTATCAGCTCCGTTCGACAGGTGGTGACGCCCTCGTTTGGCTAGGTCGGTCGGCTGGTCTTTCAATTGGTAATGTGCCCAGCAGCATGGAGTACAAATACGACAGATATTTGTACCATTTCTGTGGATGTCGAGACGTGTTCTAATCCTCACACGCCTTGAGTACAACGGCCTCAACTCCATTGAAAAGTCAGGAATATTTCAAGGTCCAGGTACCCTTGATCGCCTTCTCGACGAAAACTGGCCAATGCGTGGCCATTGTTCAGGAACCCCATGTGCAGGCATTTCCCCAACTCCATCCACGATGTATTTCAACCGGCAACATATCTAAGCAATACACAGTATGCGGGTGTCAACCTGATTCGCCGACAGCATGTGTGAACCAGTTCATGATTGGGCTCGGCAGAAATTTTTCGCTCTCGAGTCGTTTCCATCTGTCGGAGGCCACTGAGTCGTCACTCTGACTCTCTTGGCAATCGAGTGATGTTGGTCGAACCTGATATTGGAGTTTCTTGCCTCAGGTCGAGTCTTTCTCAATGTCGTTCACCGTTTCAAACATGGGGTTGTCGAATCTATGGACCATCGCTGTCAGGTTCGGTTGTACCACTTTCCTAACTCCACCGAACATTTCCCCTCGGTTGATTTCCTTCGAATCCCAAGGCAGTTTGGGCCAAGTCTAATGGATTAGAACGGTTTTTTACAAAGGCTCCGTAATCTTTTCATCAGCCAGCGCCTCAACGTGAATCGCTGCTACGTTTTGAGCTTTTCAGAATTGCCAGCTGACCTAATCTCGCTTTTGTCGGCGTTTGCGCTGCATAAACGTGCTAGTACTGATTTTTTTTTCAACGCTTGCACTATTGCTGTCGAACAAGCATTGAACGTCCTGGCAAAAAAATCCACCTCAAAGATGAGCCTTTTGAGCAAATTCGAAAACCAGGCCGATCACGTTCGTTCAGCTTGGCGCACCGCCTGGGCCCAATAGCCAGGGCAGCTGATTCTGTGATGCGATGATCAATCCGGCCGGCAGAAATCATCACTGATATAGCGAACAGAAACGCAATGTAGACGCAATCACTGATGGATTTATTGACCCGTTGAGGGTGTGCAGTTGATTGGCCGCCTATCGCTATCTATATGTGGGTCATGTGTGCCGTTGAGCGCTTGTTGACGATTATTTGCTTGAAATTAGCGGATTGATTAATGCCAGCGTTGTTCTTGGAATAGCGCTTTTTGAACTGCCACAACTGAACGCACATGAACAAATTAGCGAGGATGACCATTATCTGGAACATTGTCTCCTTCAGGTACACGTATTTGCGAAATCGCTCTTGGAATAGCATGGCAACTAACGAAATGGCCTGGGCACAAACACGTCAGAGATAGACCCATGGATGGCAAATGTGAAAGCAGTACATGAACAGCGCACGCTGATGAGTGTAGCGACTGGATAACGAACCCGATCAGCGCCCAGCAGCTGGTCGCAAAATACAGGGTGACGGCGCAAGCGATACAGGATAGGACCGATAGCAGCACACAGGAGAGGATTGAGAATAAAGCGATCGTGGGCCACAAAGATGCCAGTTCTTGGGAATCCCCAACTGCAATCGGCTTCTCTGCATCGTTAAAGTTGGCATGCCAGAAGAAAGCGTCGAAGATGTGAGATGCTGTGATAATGCCGAAGAACACGATCAAAACGCCATAACGACGCGCCTTATGCGGCTGGAGCACAGTGGAGCTGGACATTATTACAGACCTGAACAATAAAATACAATAGAGAAACGGAGGGCGGTATAATGAATCAATAACAATGGCCAAGGATCCATCTTGATCCGGCCCTTGATGATTGACCGGAGATCAATCTCGGCATCAATTTTTTTGGTACTCGTTGTATTGATTAAACTGAGTTGACGTCGCACCAATACACGACACGTTTTGCTGTTAAAACTTGACTGTCAACGGAATTCCTAAATCCTGGGGCGATTACATAGCGATTTCAATTGCGACACGATGTCGGCTGAAGTGACGCGTCGCATGTCTTCGCGCCCAGTTTCCTTGCCCATATATACGCCATTGTTGGCGTAATGTATGTCATCTGTTATATCGGCAGACGCTGATGCATGTATTGCTAAAGCACCAGTACGATCCAGCAGATGAAGACAGTTATGGGGCGTAATTCCGCAACCGGGCATTACTGTAAAATTCGCCGGTGATGATGAGATTAGATCAGCTAATAATGTCACGCCTTCAACAGCAGAACGACAGCGACCCGAAGTTAATAAGCGAGTGATACCGATGTTATAAAGCTTATGCATGATATCGCGATGATCACCAAAGCTGACATCAAACGCACGGTGAAATGTGACTTCCATCGGCTTTGCTTCGTCAACAAGCAATTGAACGCGATCATAATCAATATAACCTTCTGATGTCAATGCACCTACGACGACGCCGGGTCCTCCAAAACTCTTTATAACGCGAATATCCTCAAGCATTAACTCAGTTTCTATATATATATATACATATCGTGTTGATGAGGGGCCAGACATTGCCAACTAATGGTACTGAACATTAACCTTGCGGTGAATAATGGAAATGCTTAGGTCTAGGTCTGATCAAGACGTGGACAGGTATGGGCAACGAAGCGATCGCCCATTTGATCAGAGAGTAGGGCGGCGTTAAACCGCCGAGGTCCAAGGCGCTGCACAGCTCTATACGATCAGCCCCGCCCAAAACTGCCTCGTGGCATGATTCAGCCGAATCACAACATATCTCAACCTCGACACCAATCGTCATTAACAATAATGACGGACTGAATAGAGGTCATGCTGGGGAGTACTGACTAGTAACGTTATGTATTGTTCAGAACAATAACGTTACTAGTTATGTTCTCATTGCAGAATAACGGGGCAGAGTGGATCGGCGAGACTGCCCAGTATGTGTATCAGTGTTACTTGGGAATCCCCCGCTCATGGGAATCTAAGTACTTCTTCCTCTGGTCGAGTTTACGATTTCAATAGCGGCGTGGATTGTTTGACAGCGAAACTGGAATCGCAGCCGGGATTCACAATGTGCCGGGATTCACAATGTCTAACTTTTTTTTAAGTAAAGACATCTTCTTATCGCAAACCAGATGAAAATTTTCTCGCGGTATCGAAAACGTTTGCAATCATAACGCTCTTGATTATTATGAAGAGAACCGGAAGCATAGTAGTTCCAACAACAATGTTAAACGGTTTTGGCAGCATACCCAATTGCCCAGGCAATATCCGTTATTTAGCATTGCGATAATCATATTTCAGCAAAGCCAAGCAATGTCCGTTATGGAATCGAGTTCAGAGAATACATACTCCTTGGAGCGTATAACAAAATCATATAGGTAATATCTGATATTTTCGCTGAAAAATGTTATTCTGTTTAGTGTTGATGAAGGCCACAGATGTTTTCAATGATTGGAATTTTGAATCTGGTTGGACATGGGCCACCCTTTATTGGATAGGTTTTATAATAATCCTTTGTCCGAGCTATGCGTTCCAGCGAAGTGACACAACAAGACTGGCTATCGCAGTTGAGAGAGGAGAGTGTTTAAAACGGTGGGGAGAATGACTGCGACGAGGCGGGGAAATAAAATGAGCTGAACGAACTACCGATGACAATCATGTGGTAGAAGAAGTCCCTCTCGCGTCAGACATGCAATTATACGTGGCGATATGTCAATTAGCGTAGACGATACGGCTGTACCGCGAGATGTTAGAGTTGGTTCCGGTCGATTCGACGGACGCATGGAGCGAGCCGGCGATCCGAATTCGTTTCGCGAGGCGATGAAACGGCAGTTACACATGCAAAACTGACCGTGACTAAGATTAAACTGATCAATAACCAGATTATGGATATTATCGCAAAATACAAAAAGTAAAAAATGGCGCAACCGGACTGATCCTGTGTCAAATTCCCTCTGGAAATCCGATGAGCAGCAGCTCAACCTTCCAGCTTTTTAAACCTGTAAGGTACTACCGGTAACGGGCGATTCGGTTGTCTACCTCTCTGACTCATATCTTGTGGGTGAGCGGGGATTCAATTTCTACCCTGTGACCACATGAGACCATGTCCTGCCTGTGCCGGGTTCACTCATCATTCGCGCGGGTTGATTCCGTGGTCCGGGAATCACAGGACAAGTGATAAATTTCAGGCGCGCTTTATTGGCATATTCAAAATATTGCCTGGGTGAGGAAAAAGTGTGCGTGACGTGGTATTGTAGCGTGCCCAAAGACATATATCCAGGTAAGGGGTAGCCGGGCCAGGATAGGGGCAGAGGCAGGCTATAGAGGGGATCCAGGAGGTAAGGGTAACTCCAACTGGCTCCCACCCTTTAACGTTAACAGACCATTAGCGCAGTTCACTGTCCAGGAATTAGTACTGACCGGTCAAACCCTTACAAGCCCAAATATATCCCACATATCAGTGGCGGAACGGCTCGGTCCCAGTTAGCTAACGCCCCCCCGATCTGTTTAACCAAGACGGGCTCTGGCATTGGGTCAGCTAAAGACAGAGCGTTGCCTGAGAAAGGTCACAATTAAATCTACGATATGGAGAACTCGACCTACAGGATGGTCAGTCCCTCAACATTATCGCCAGTTTGCGACTTGTTTTTTTAATGATATTAATCTGAGCAATTACTGGTTTTGTTTGGTTATTTTACGTGTAAAAATCGGTTTCGTATTTGGGGTATTGACTGTGGCAGTGGGACCCCCACCAAACCGCCCTTTCTCCTGCGCCTCATCCATTGGCTGTTGCCTGGGCTGCGCTCGGTCTCAGGGGGTCCCCCTTCTGACCTCCACCAAGGGGCCAGGACCACACTCAATACTCAGATCCACCTTAGACTCACACGCGCCTCCTATTGGCGCCTGGTGTGTCGCAGGCAACTAACCACAGCGTCTGATATGGCACAGGTCGCGAACAGCGATGAAAACATTCCCGCCAATCTTGCTCATAAACAGTCTGGATCCATCATGCAACAATCCAAGCGAGCCCCTCTTGGAGACATCAGCAACAATGTGATTGGCAAAACACAGAAGGTGGATTCTAAAGAGCTGGGCAAAAAACAGCCCCGTGTGGAACCAGCCGAGCAAACTGTTATTCCAAACGATGAGGCAGTGCCTGTGTCAATGGATCTGGACGATATTGATCTGGAGCTGGATGACATGTAAGTGCATAATTCATAACGAGGGGTGCTGCCCCTGACCTGTAAGGATTTGTATTATAGAGACATAACTAATATTGACGATCCACAATGGGTTTCCGAATACGCCGCAGATATATACGACCATTATTTCCAGATCGAGACGGTTCATCTGGCGGCACCTGATTATATGAGTAATCAACCAGACATTAGGCCCGATATGCGTCGCATTTTGGTCGACTGGCTTGTTGAGGTCAGCCATCAATACCGTTCCATTCAATTTAATGCTCTGATAGAGCTGGCCCCATCATCAGGTCCATAATATGTTTAATCTAAAACAAGAGACCCTGTTTCTTGCTATTAACGTCATGGATCGGTGTGGCTCCTGCCTCCTGACAGATGTTGAATCACTCACTGGTTAGTTTTCTAGATACGTGTCAGTTAAGCCGTTAAAGAGGACGCAGTTGCAACTGGTTGGAAGCACAGCCCTGTTTGTAGCCTCAAAGTACGAAGAGATGCTTGCACCAGAGGTGGAAGATTTTGTTTACGTCTCTGACAAGGTAATATTTGCACTATTTTCTGCATTGTAAAGAAATTGAAAAATGTAGGCGTTCAACCGTGATGATGTTTTGATGTGCGAATCGGAATTCTGCACTACTTTACAGTTTCAGTTTACGGTGCCGACACCATACCACTTTGCACAGCGCTTTGCTCAGGTAAGGATGATTTTATTTGACAGCTAGTCTTTCTCATTCGCAAGTCAGGTAGCCGAATTTGATGAGAGAAACAGTTTTTTCGCAAGCTATTTAATGGAACTCACTCTCATTGAGTACTCTTTCCTGGTTCGTTATACCGTGGTTGACGCCTCTTGGTCGCTTATTTCGATCAGGTATATCCACCTTCGGTGATAGCGGCTTCAGCCATATACTTGACAACGTATTTCGATGGGCAGCCGTGGGGAGACCATCTAATTCAGCATACCCGATATGTCTATGCTGATATCCGATTATGCGTTAAAGAAATGTATGCGCTCCTGGCTTCTGACAAAACCAGTAACTCGGTTGTGAAGAAATACAGCGCCAAATCGAGAAAACGGGTGGCCCAAATTGGGTTGGAAGTCGTCCAGGCTCAAATTCGGCAACATCAAGAACAGCAGCAATCACAATGAAAGGCGCCACCCTATCATGCTGCATACATGAAAATTTTACTTCCTGTATATCAAGAATCATAACGCATACCGGGGTCTACGAGTATACAATATAGAACATGGATATTGAGTGATTTATCGTACTATAATGTTTATGTAATAAGGAAAGGCACCGCTGTGGAGAAACCTAAGTCGTAAATCATCGCTTCCATGACCTGTCAACATCTTCGTCATCGTCGTCGTCACTGATTACATCGGCAGCATTATGGTCACCCGCCGCAGCGACAACGCCAGCATGGGGACCGATGTTAGCTTCTGAAGCATTGATAGAGCCGTCGTACCAATCCAGAGTTAGGGTGCGCTGCAACATGGAGGTGCCGAATGACAATGCAGATTGGGCAATATTTCTGTTTTTGAACTCAACCAAAGCAGACGTAGGCTCGCCGAAAGCCCCCATCTCCACACCGCTAATCTCGCCGAAACTTTGAAAATGAGACCTGACCATCTTTTCGTTGACATATGATTCAGGAATATTACGAACGCTTAATATTCTCGTTCGATTGTCCAATGTCATTGATTGCCGACCATTACCTCGTCCGCGACGTCCACGGCCAGACGCACGTGTCCCAGCCTTTGCACCTCGACCGCCGCGATACCCAGATTTTCCATAGACAATATTTCCGAACTCGTCAACCAACCCGAAAGCAGCTGCTTCCTTTTCAGCTTGAGCTAGCTGATCTTGAATCGACAATCCAGCGCTATGGCCATCAGTTGGAGCGGGTAAAGCAGAGTCTTCAACGGCGGGCAATGCCGAAATCCTGGACTCAAGCTGAGTGCACTCCTCCTCAAGCTTGGTAATCGTGGCTTGACGAGCGGCATTTTCCCCGGTCATGCTTTTTAGCTTATCCATCATGGTCTTTTTCGTCTTCAGCTCTGTGTTCAATTGTAGACGATCACGTCTAACCTGGGCCTCTTTCTCTTGCTGCCTTAACAGGAGCGCTTGTTCATCTAGAATGCTGGGCGCTGCAGCGCCAGTAACAATATCAGATGCAAGACCTGCTTCCTTGTCCATAGGATCATATCTGGCCCAAAATACCTGTAATGCCCAAAGTTGAATTCTCTGTAGCAGAATGAAAGGGAAAATGCAGCATACCTTGATAAACCTGTTATTGCATACAGCTTCCGGGCAACCAAGGGCAGCTTTGGCTTGGGAGTGTGTCTTGAACTGGATGAAAGCTTTATTGGCGTCGGCTTTGATTTGGATGTTGACAATTTCGCCAAATCGTCCAAAATATGCGCTCAACGTAGCGAGGTTATTGAGATCTCTTGGCACATTGGAGATAAACAAGTTTGTTGGACTACGAGGTTGTTGAGTAGGAGCGGCGGATGCAGACGGAGCAGATTCCGGTCTGGGAGATGGGGCAGAATTGTTATTCCATGATGGATTACGGTTGGAGGAATGCTGCGATGGGTGTTGCCTCTGTTCTCCATGTCGGGGTCGCGATTGCGACCCGCCAACCTGTGGCTGGACCATATCATTGCCCATGGGCGCTCCCGATCGCGACTCATGACGATGTCGCTGACCGTACTGTGGTCCAGACCCACCGCCACCGGTTCTGTAATCGTTGTAGCCTCGGGTTGGAACCAATGGCTGTCTGTCATCATAGGGCGATGCGTATGGTCGGCCATCTCTCACATCCATATACGACTGGTTATAATCGTCGTCGATATGGCGATACCCATCATTGCCGGGGCCACTGCTTCCATTGCCGTTCCCACTTCCACCGCTCCCTCGCCTTTGGTCGTTGTGATAGCTGCTGGAGTAGCGATCATCCCGACGATGGCGTTTATCGTTGCTGTAATGGGAGGCGGAGCCGGGAGAATACACAGACGCTGACCTGGACCCGGACCTGGAGCTGGGATCATGATGGCGCTTACGAGTGGACGAAGATGGGATCGATGACGACCGAGCGTCACTAGCCAGATCCGCGATCAATGAAAATAACCCCGATACAAACTGGGCAGTTTGGCCACCGAGAAATTCAGTTAATTCGGTTAAACACGAATCACGTAAAGCGTCCATGGATTGATCACGCTGCAATAGCGCCAAGATATAAGATGACAGCGCCTCTGGGTCCGCTTCGCACCTAATCCAGCAGTAAAATGTTAAACAGATCGTTAGAAATCGAACAATAATTAATCACATTTTGGGCAGACGATCATGCAGATGCCTTTTGATGGGCTCAACAATCGACGAGGTTAAAGTCATTTTGACGAGATCCTGATAGTTTGGTGGAGGACACTGGGTCGGAGATACAGACTGGTTGTAAGGAATCGGATTCTCGTTCGATCAGCGGCGGATCTTAACGGGCGACGGAGGTCAATCGCTGAGCGCCTCGGTTAAGATTACACTAATCATCAAGAGTGGTGGGTCAGGCGAGGGAGTTGCGCCACGGACTCCGTGATATGGCAGTGCCAATTGAGACACGATCATAACAGCCAGCTGGGTCAATGTTCAATGTTCAGTGTACATTTACCGACGGCACCCAACTGTGGTTACAGTACAGCAGCACGTACATAGAGTGGTCGCGCAGCCAACATGGAGTCCATTTTTTTTACAGGAAATTGTTGTCGATTTTCAAGTCCACATCTCGCAACAAGTTCAAGTCCACATCTCGCAACAAGTTCAAGTCCACATCTCGCAACAAGTTCAAGTCCACATCTCGCAACAAGCAAGTCCACATCTCGCAACAAGTTCAAGTCCACATCTCGCAACAAGTTCAAGTCCACATCTCGCAACAAGTTCAACGAATCAAGTAGCGTTGGGGATGAGAATCATTTAACACAAACATCAGGTGTAATTTGAATTGGCCTAAAGACATGTATCATCTCAACTCATCAAATTATTGAACACAGATCTATGATTGATTCACGACGTGTTCTCTCTGCTGTCCAGGTTCCTCAGAGTTGGTGTCGGTTTCACGTTCCCGCTATCGTGAGCGCGGCTCATCAATTTAGTTGACGCTGTGGCCGCGCCACGGGGTTCGCAACACGTGGCCATTGGGCGACATTGTTCATACTGATTGAGATTGTGGTTGACGGTCGAGCCATCAAAACTGGAACTGCAGTGTAATGGCAGAACCCCCAGCCCATGGCGACAATGACGGATTTGGCCAACAAGAGCCGACTATGGGCAGGTGGGCCCAGAAGCGCGAGGCGCGCCGTCAGATGTATTTGGCCAGCACCGAACGGACCGTGATCGGCGAGAGGCGGGTCAAGGGCGGTCCAAGGGCGGCTGCATCGTCGGGGACATCGCATGCTATTTGCCAGAAGTGTTTGCAGAAGGGCCATTGGACGTACATGTGCAAAAACCCTCCTGTCTACGCCAAACGAGCGTCGAGGACACAGATTTTGAAACGGCCCGATCTGTATAAGAGAGAACCTAAGGAGGAGAAGCCCCCCGAGATAACGGATTTAGAACAAGAAGTCGCCGAACTCGAAAATAACAAGAAAATTGTTGCCGAGTTAATGGAGAGCTCAGCGTCGTCCTCTGATGAGAGCAGCGATTCGTCGTCGTCGGATTCGTCATCCTCCTCTGGTTCTTCCTCTGATTCCTCCTCCTCTTCATCTGACTCTTCATCGTCTGTTTCGTCATCTGACAGTGATACTGACGCAGCACCTCCATCGCCTCGTATTTCCGGAATTCCAAGGCGTCGTTCTCCTTCTTCGCCCCGCAAAAACCCTTCGCGAGAATTTCTGTCGGAACGCGACGCTGATTCAAGGAAAAACGGTCCAGTTCGTCGATCACCGATGTCTCGACCCCCTCGGCGAAAGCGCTCGTTCAGTAGGTCGCCGTCCCGTCATCAAGGACGTTCCCCCTCGGATCGAAGGAATGACTCCAGACGCCAGCGGCGACAAAATCCAGAAAGTGCAGAGCCGGTTCACCACGGTCGTCCCTAAGTTCCTTTCAGGTTTTCCAGCCTTACCTGTTAGATCATAATTCTTTGCTCTATCTGAGTATTTCTATTTATTCATTGATTTCAGTCGAGATGCTTTTTCCGGTAGTTTCACAATTGTAAAAGAGGATTTCTTTTTTTTATGGAGGGTCTATCTATCTTGCCTCCAAATTGTGTGGGATTCGTAGAAGTTGTTTCCAGTACGCTCGGCTGGGTTGAGTTCGAGGATGGTGTTCTTTGATATGTGATATTGCAGTGAATTGAGTGAAGTTGCAGTGAACAGTCAAATATGCTATGCAGACCGAAGGCGATCGGCATATGCTAAGGGCCGAATGTATGAGCACCTTCCCGCCATTGTTGATCGCATCGTTGATGAACCCGAAGGCATCTGGAAAGTATGCCGCAATGTCAGCGTCGTCTGGGCCACGAATCGGCACATGAAGATATATAATGTTGGAAGTTGTGCGATGGTAGCATTCGATTTCGTCGGCAACATTTAGTACATGACTGATAGAATAATAGATCAGTAGCTCCAGGTCCCGCGCGTCTTCACCACTACCGATGAAGACATTCGGAACAATTTCGGCAAGTTGTGAACCGGTGTAGGGTTTCACGTCAATGGAGACAACGGCTTTAGCTGGATCAGATGTGGCAGCAGCGACACGATCAGACCGTAGTGATGGTGGCTGCAAAACATCTGACGATGCAATTTGGCGCAAAATTGGCTCATCAAGAGTGACATGAGGCTGGGCGGCAAACCTGAGTAATTGATTCCAGAATCCGCGATTCGGTTTGATTCGTGGGCGACGTTGCTTAGTGTGAGCCAGCGCGTCAATCACAGTGAAATTACATCTGGCAACGAGATAGGCAATGACTAAACAGGCAGAACGGCTGACACCAGCGGCACAATGAACCAATACTCGTTGATTGGACTTGATAGCGTTGTCGATGAACAATATAGCTGGACCGTAGTATTGGTAGATGTCAAACTGATCCGTGTCGACAATGGGGAGATGGCAGTATTTAAACGCGGGGTCTTTTTTGTGAAAGCAATCGACTTCGGCAGCAGCATTCAAAACATGGAAGATTTGCGAACTTCGGAGACACGCACGATCACGGGCGTGTGATATATCGCCTAGGTAAAGCCCAGGAACAATATCGTCGGGAGGCAGTAGGTTGCTCGACCTGAACTTTCGGATGGGGTTTTGCGTTCTCATTGAATCGCGCGTCGATATGAGAAAGGAGATCGAATCCGCCGCAAGTCGGCGTTGCCTGGTCAAATGATGAACGGCCGACGGGTCAGTCAGAACTGTCGCCGGTCATTGCCCAGCGGCCAACGCTCGACGGGTCAGTCAACTACTTTCGCCGGCGAATCCCGAACTCGTGAATGACCGGCGACGCGATAATGGAATACAGGGTAGGGCTCCGCCAAGATCGTGCCGTCACCGGATACCGGATAGCGCCATAGCACCGGGTAGCGCCATAGCACCGGATAGCGCCATAGCAGGATATACACGTTGAATACGGCCCCCGAAAAATGCACAGCAACGACCGGGTCGCCGATCATTCATTGGATCTGAATTTAGCTAAACAGATCAGCCTGTGCAAGGGCGAATTCCTCGTCTTCGGTACTGCTCTTACCCGCTGAATCATTCCATTCCCTTCGCCTTCAACAGATTCGGCACTGGTATTATTAGACCATCACTCAACGTGCGTTTTTGTTGCCGGAAATGTTTATCTGCAATTCTCCGACCACATACCGATGCACAGAAAATTAACCCTGACTCAAATTTTGTTTCTGGAATCGGTTCCATCAACAACACTACAAACAGAGTCATGGTGTATTTGTGGTTGGTCGCTAGGATGACGCGATGTCCTATGTCTGGACTGGAACAGGCTGTAGAGCATGGAAAAATGACAACTTGATGCGTTTGTAGCGATTAGTGATTCGATTTGTGCTCTTGCATGTATCTTGCCAGGAAGAGCTCGGATCGGATTTTTGTTCGCTGTAAGCAACGATATATTCCGTCTGGATTTGTGGTCCTGACACCACCTTTCCTTTTGTTGACTAGTAACTGAGCTTGTCTGGGTATTGGCGATGGAACTGTGTACGATAACCCATTTAAGGAGAAGGATTTTCAGAGTCATATTGGTCTATCCCCATAACGATATCCTCCTCCTATTCCCCCAATCACTACATATTATATGCTTGTGCGTCCTACAATTCATAAATAAAGCTGCATGAGGGGGAACAAGGATGCGACAGTTCTGCAGAGCACTTTCCTGTCAGAAAGGACTGAGCGAAGAAATCGGAAAAGGATCATGAGGACGCGTTCAAAACCTTTTTCACCTCCTTTGAAACATCATCAACCTTTGAAGGAAATGGGTTTTTCGTGTATAATCAGTGGATTCAAATCCTCTCCAGGAAAACGATGAGCTCAGGGTCGCCTGAACTCGGATTGCTGGTGATCTGCTCGACTATGTAGAGCCCATTGGTAAGAGAGATCTTCTCAGAAAGCTTAACCGTTATTGTCAAGCTGGCATCGTTGCAATACCTCAACCGTTGAGCAAGTACTTCCGCAGACTCAGTGATTTAATCACGAATAACATCAATGCGTTCGTGAACAATGCCAACGATCTGCGTTGGCTCTGCTCAGTTGGATTGGGACATTCCACGTTTTTTATTATCATTTCGTTGCGACAAGAACATACTCACCCACAGCAATGGTAATCGATCTAACCTGTCTGCATTTCGACCGGGTCTTGTATTGCTGACCGACTATACTCCTTGGACAAACTGCACCGTTCAAGATGTAAAACGCCACATTTGGTTTCTGATGAAATCATTACTATCCGGGTTGGGTCTGCCGTTCCAAGAATGGCCAAGTTTGATTCCTTTGGAAAATGTGGTGATCAGCCAGAATGTTTGTCCTGGTGTTGGATTCGCACCAATTAACATATTCACAGGTCTAGAGGTTACCAACTTCATGGGGAGCATTTTCATATCTCGCCCCGACCAGGTTTTCGAAAATTCCAATCACGCCGGAGCGTTCAGCGACACTTACCATGTCCTTGGTTGATGGATCAAGTTCACAGGCAAGCCTCGAACCGCATTTGTCATCAGCGACGGCAGCAACACACGACCGGGTCGAAAGGCACTGGACACAGTTCTTGAACGCGCATCATCATGATCCTCCACGGGAATGGTCTGATCAGCACTGCCGCAGCCTTGTCCCCCCAGCAGCTCGACCTGTTTACCGAAAGGAGATCGTCGATCGATTCGCAGGGATGAAAAAGCTCCGGTTTGACCATGGCGTCTGCAAAAATTTCCAAAACTTGAGCTTTTTTCGTTCCTGAGTCGATCGACGATCTCTGCTTGAACTCCGACATTGGTCATCACGAGCTCTTAATCGGTTACGAGGTTTTAAAACAAAGGATTCTACATGGGAGTCGTTTGATATTCCGGGAATGATCAAAGGTTTTTAAATATTTCATACGGGAACGACTGCATCTACCTTTCCAAGTCCTTTAATGTCGGGGAGTGTATTACCGGACATCGTTTGCCAACGAATTCGGAACCATTTATGGGTTTGGAGTGACGTCCCAAGTTGAACCGGCTTGATCGATCCCACCAGAGGAGCACAAGTACTAAACCACTCCTTGTTTCTCCAGTTTTGTCACTGTAGGAATTGTGGGGAGTCGTTGCACAAGCACTGGTTCTGGGGTTGCGAGTTAGCGCCAAGTCAATTATGGCACAGCCAGTAATTGATTGCACAAGAGTCAGTGGCGGCCAGTTTTCGACGTAGTCAGGGAGTACAATTATCAACGGGAACATGGGATCGCGACTGGTTTCGATTCAACATCGTTTTGCCGATCGTCGAGTGGGTTGAACCGTTGCCGAGTTCAAATGGATAACTAGCCACGTTATGAAGCAACACCCGATTCGGTTCCAGATTGGGAATTCGATGTCTTGTCGGGTTTTTACCCAGACATTTTATATCAATGGGAATCAGTATCACAACCGAATCGCTCAGGTTACGGAAAACCTCGATCGTCGTACAATCGATGACCTGCATCTTTCGACTTTACTTTATAGTCACGGTCAAGACTTTTGATAAAACAATCCAGCAATTCGATAAGACACCGCTAAAAGCTAACCGTCAACCTCAGAGGAAAAAAACTACAAAGACCACAATCTCGTTTCTCGAAAAGGTATTTGAGTATATCTTCCGAGATATATTCCAGGCAAGAGTTTAGCCCTTATGAACCGGCTTTGCGCCAGGCCGGCAAGTTTTCAGCAGTTGATGGTTAGGTTGATTCGTTGCGCTTGTCCCATTGATCGAAGTTATGCCAGCACGACGACTGTGGACGGTTCTGTGGTGACACCAAGTGTGAGACTTCGAATATTGAGTTGCGTCAATGATGGGAGAATCATTCTAACGCCCAGCGTGACGAAGAGTTGACTATATTACTACTCACAACCTAAAGTGCACATTTCTCGTAATTAGATCCCTCCTCGAGGAAGTGCTACCACACATAATCAACTCTTTATAATCGGAGGGATGAAAAAACGGAGTACTCGTACGGTGAAGGCCCCAGCGTACAAAGAACAGCTGGCAAGCATGAGAGCAGAGCAGGACGACTCTGCCAGGTTATAAAGGCACTAGCGAAGCGACTACTACCGGCACCCTCGGAAGCGGTTCAGGCGGTGGAGGCGGAGCCAGATATCAAAGCGGCACAGGAACCGAGCCGTCACCAGGCACAACGGGATTCCGGTACGCGAGGGGCAGTTTCACCCACCGAAACTGGCGACCTGTGCAGCAAATCCATGGAGCGCGGCCGATTCCATGGGTGCCGGTACAAGTAGTCGCAAAGGATACTGTTCAAGTCCAGCTTGTCCTCGCTGCGTACAGTCAGCGCGGCCACCAACCTTGTCGGGATTTTCACATCGTGTACAATCGCGGGCACCGACAATGACGCAGCTTCCTCAAGGTACGACGACGTATCAACGCGGGCGCCGATAGTGATGCAGCTCCTCAAGTTACGACGTGGGGGGAATCCAATCAGGTCTAATTTTTGAGCTTCTAATTTTGATCTACCACAGTGCGGAAGTGTATATTGCAGAGGTAGCAGTGTATTCATGACTATAGATCAATCTTGGTCGGGTTTGGTAGGCTGGGTTGATGAAAGTCCCTGCTTTGGCCTTTCATCAACGGTCAGTTGCTTTGGCCTTTCATCAACGGTCAGTTGCTTTGGCCTTTCATCAACGGTCAGTTGCTTTGGCCTTTCATCAACGGTCAGTTGCTTTGGCCTTTCATCAACGGTCAGTTGCTTTGGCCTCTCATCAACGGTCGGATTCGTGAGGGTTGTTCGTCCTGTTGATTAACAACTCTTCGGATTTGAAGAAGCGGTTAACATACCAATCGGACGGAGGATGTATCTGAATCCACGTATTTTGGAAATATCCAAAAAAATCAGAGATTATGGTAGGTTCGATAACAACGCGTGTTTCCTGCAATAACAACTTGACATACGCGAAACCATGAGTCGAGATCTCATCGTGCGGGATAAGGGTCAAAACATCATCCCGTATAATCGCGACAGTATGGCGAGTGTTGTTCAGGCAGCCGTCATTCACCGGGCAATGCCAATGAACTTGGTCACTCTTGATCCAACAAATTTACGTCAGCGCATCGTGCCCACGATCACAACAAACACGAAAACCATTGCTGTAGAAACTGTCTATTTAACAGAGTCCAGGTTGACGTGAACGAACTCGTCCAAATTACTATGGGACGTGATGCCGTCCGGACGAACCTCGAAAACTTCGTCCCCAGGAAGGTATCCTTTCTGCAGCATTATATCGATGAAATCAATTGTGAATAGCTGAGATCCCCGCAAGAGCAACTGTCAAAATGGCGACGCAACTATGAACAAACGTCGATGAGCTATGAATTTAGCAATAAACATCCTGATTCAGACCTGATGCTGACTGCAAATTCGGTCGCAAACAGAACCGGGCGTGAAAGAAATGATCGCCGCGGTCAGGGACAAGCTTTCCGCTGCCGGTTTAATCGAGAACCTTGAACTGATTGTCGCAGAGGGTAATCTCGTCGTCTGCACTTAAAACCGACTGACTAAATTCGAAGCTTCTTTTTTAACGCAAGTTGATTTCAGATAAGGAAGTGATGTAAATTCTGTTTTGACTGTTCATTTTCACTGCTCATCATTTCGTCATAACCCAAACGTTTCCATTGACCATATTTTGTTATAATCTGACGACCTGGTTCTATTCTTTTGGGGTTTTTGCCACGACATCTGTGGCAGCGGACTGACAATATTACGCTAAATCTTACTCAATTATCAGTATTCTGATATTTTCATGATTTTTTTTTACCGATCATCTAGCGTTGTCGAAGTGTTTAGATTGATGATATTGATTTTCGGTTACAATCTAGTACCATTTGTTTCAGTTTTGCCTATCGTGGCCCTTAAGTTGACATTGACCTTTGGCTGTTATTCTGATGATCTGATTTTAGGGGGCGTTGGTGTATCTGGAATCCTTGCGCTTTCCAGCGATGCCCCGTTTCATGCCATTTATGATTGTTTCCGTCAAATTGGGGTGGTCCTGATGCCGAAGCAAAGCTCGTTGAACACATAGCGCCTTAGATACTTGTCCATTCGACGCTTTCTTTGTCCCTATTGAAGGGTCTTCGAGCATGGGTAAACGCAGTTGGCGATCAATCTAATGGAATTCGTTCATCCAAACACCAAGGTTCTTTATCTGATTGCTTCCCCAGCCTCAGATTTGCTGAAGAAGGTTGACCGCTATTTCCAAAATTCGTCGAACCTTGTTTCAGAGTTGCGCCGCTCAAGTTGAAAATGTTGATGATGTTTTATTTGCTGTTGGAATCTTTGCGCTTCACGGTTGGTTTTATTAATGTAATGTTGCTGAAACCTAACTCCCTGGGGAGGGTTTTAAGGTTAAGAAAAGGGTTCTTCCGGACGTAATTCGGTGCCAGCGTTGCCACTTCCAGTGTAATCTTGGACGAATTGATTCACGTCAACCAGAATTCTGTAAAAATTGCCAGCTTCTACGGGAATGTTTTTCGCGCTTTGGCGTTTTCTACACGGGTAGTAGAAAACGGCTCGTTGGCTCGAATCTGTCGTAATCAAGGGTATTGTTTCTCAGATGCCGTAGGAGTTCTTCATCAAAATAACCCTTGATGGTCGGTTGATTCTCTAGACTTGACCGCTTGTAAGTTCAACAATCGATATCGATTCAAAACATTCCAGATGCCCACATCCATTTGTCAATATCTACCAAGATCGAGCATGCACGATCCGAACACCATCAACTGTATTGGGTGAATCATGTCGCGCTCTTGCGTTTTCAGATTTGTGAACAGTTTTTTTTTCAAAAGCCAGCAACGGGGGTGTGATCAGTAAATCATCGATGATGTGGTTGTGATCCATGCATTACGTACTGGCCAGACCGCACATATTTTACATCAACTGTTATTTCGACAGGTTCAGAGCGGTAAGGAGCTGCACTTCGGCACCGATCCGCACTGCATGACCATTCACGAACCGCGATTTTAATCTGTGACATTGCATAGATTCTGGCACGCTGCCAGACTTTGGACCCCGCGGCATGGACCGGATACGGAATGAGCACCGCAAAAGGGTACGATTAGCAATACACAAACTTTGTTGTGAGCCCCTTTTACAATCAGCATTACTTGATGAGATTCAGAGAATAATCTTTTTCAGCACTTTTTCTGTTCCCACCGAGATACTGAAAATACGCTGTGTCGGACCATGAGTCCATGACTTGTATTTCACCAAATGTACAGTATGATGACTGCAACGTCCAGGCGAGCGACTCAGCGAGGGGCTGCCCCACGTGCCGTCATGAGGGTGACGCCACAAGCGGTGTTTTCCCGCCAATCTGCGCCAGCTGACCATCCCTTCCCGCGCACAGACGAGGAACGAGTAGGGCACATTGCAGGTCGCCATTGTGTGTCCGAAAGTTTCGTACATACTATTTACTTCTACCTTCAGACGTCAACGTGCTTTCTAGGTTTTCTTTGCAAAACATATGTCATCGGACGGATTAACACACTTCATCGTGGGATTGTGCAACAATTTCACTGTAGATTACTCCGAAATTACTGGGAATGTTATTACGTCGCAATCTGTTTTGGAGGGATGCTGTAAGCTTGAAGCGGCTTTTCATGACCACGCCTACAGCGAAAAAGAGACTCTATGGCGTATTCAAATGCGAATAATGGCTATGGCAGGCCCCGAACATGTAATCAACGAACTGGATTCGCCAGAATCAGCCGCTAAAACTTTATTAGTTCATGCCTGTAAAGGGAAATTCAGATCCAAGGTAGATAGTTTGTTAGTCGAACAGGTGCGCTCTTAACTGACATCATGCATCTAAAAATAGGTCATCGCAATGATCATGCAGTTCAAGGAGGAGGAGCAACAGCAGTTAATGTCAATAATCAAAGCTGTGAATTTGCAAAGCGCCTGCCGTAGGATAAAATTTGACGACCCCCCCGATCCCAAAGCTGCTTCTCCCGAACTTGAGAGATTGCGCGCCCGTATTCAAGTCGCCGAATTTGAGGCAAAGGACCTGAAAAAATCCTATGAAATGCAGCGCGCTCAGCTACAGGGTGAACTCTCTACCAGAGCTGAAGAAGCTCATCGTGCCAGAACTGTAATCGCCTCACTTCAAGACGAGCTTGACATTGCTCGTGAGCAACTCCAGCAGATACCTAATCTAAAGTCAACTATTCTTCAGTATGTGGAAGAATTGTTTTCATGGAGTTTTCCCATCAATTTGACGTGATTCTTGCAGATTAGAAACCAGATTCAATACTGTGGAGCAATTAGAGTCGAGGTTGCAAAAATCGTACGACGAGTTAGCTGCTGCCAGGTTGTCGATTAGCCGTCAAGATTCGGAACTTTCAGTGCTGAAGACTCAATGCGCATTACTACAATCCTACAGAGATACAATTGTCAAGCAAGACGCCAATATTCATGAAATTGGCGCTGAGAAAGAAATGCTGCTTTTCAACAACAGCCGGCTGACCAATGAACTTGCTGCCACGACGTCAGATAACCGCGTCCTGCGTGATCAGCTAGATGGACTGCAAAAGGCTGCTCTTGCACAATCCTTGCGCGCCCCCATCACATCGGCTGCGTCTAAACCGGCTGCAATCGATCTCATGGAATCCGAGATACATCGCTTGAAGTCCGAATTGATTCTGTTAACCGAGCAGCTGGCGTCGAGTACGCTGCAAACACAAGATTCGGTCTTGACTATTGAGAGGTTGAAACTAGAGGAAGACAAGAACGCAGGCCTGTTGTCCCGACTCAGCGCCGCTCAAACGAAAATGAACGAACTCAACGGCAATCTGGCCACAATTCGCAAGGAGAATGAATCACTACACGAGCTTCTGATCATCGAATCAAGGAAAGAGAACGAACCCGACAGCGTCAATCATGGCACCAGATTGTCGCAAAATAGTAGGTCGAAAGAGCAGTCGCCTACACAAAGTGACGTCGTCAAACCCGGCCCAGCTCGGAATGATAAAGCCACATTAACCTCTCCGATCACTCCGGTTGACAATCAATCAGCCCAATATCATCAGGAAATCGCGTTGATGTCCTCAGCTGTCCATAATCTAGTTATTGAGTACCAAAGACGGGTTTTCAACTCATCGCGAACATGTCTGTCTAACGAAAGTCTTCCGTTTTCTGTGAGTTCTCGGCCTAGGCGCTCGTCCACCCCTAGAAACCCCCAATCTTTCATCACAAGATAGGAACCCGTGTCCAAAGCTGTTTGGATCATCGAGTCGCCTTGTATATTCGTGTATTCTACGAAACATGGTCCGCATATGCTGGCGCCCCAACGGATAACGGCGTCTGCTTGGATTGGACGTAATGTACGAATACAAGGACGATAATACAATGGACAATAATACCATGCTTGACGATCCCCAGTATAGTGAACGCATGATTAGACTATCTTATTTCGCGTCTTACATTTCAGTAAGAATCGGAAATTCATGCTGTACCATCCATTGCGAAAAAAAATCGTGGGGACATCGCTTCTAACCTGCAGACCGCGCAACGTAGCTCTTTATTAACGATAGAAAATATTCCTTCAGGGTTGGCGGTTTAACGTCGTAAACGTCACCATTCTGATTCCCGCTCGGCAGTTCAAATGCAGCGTCCGCACCAGAAACACTTTTGCAATTGGTTGCAGCATGAACTTTCGATTTCTGACTGATGTCAAGAAAGGCAAACACCCACTTCAGCAATCGGAAGGATCACTCGACCGCTTCTAGCAGACATTCGTGCGTTGAACGTCTTCTGTCCGGTGCTTACGGTAGTTGGGCACCCACGTAGCACGACATCATATTCCATGTTGCCATTCGCCGGATCTCCGTACATGACTTTTCCAATAGACCATCGCATCGTAGAAAAGCGCTCGAGAAATCCCGACCGCAACAGCATGGAACAATCGTGGAGGTGTCCCTTGGTGATTCACGGAATGTTAAACCAATGCCGACGCTTATCCCAGAATAAAGTTCTCGTTGCCCGTCGATCGGGACGGGCTGATGGGCGGCAACAGAAACATTTGGTGCCGGCAATAAATCCGAAACTGTTAGATATTGGAGCTCCTGGTAGAGAGCAATGTCAGTAATAAAATGATATATCCACTCTTTTTTATACCTTTCTCGGCAATTGCTTTTACAATATGAGTCTTTCCAGATTGTGTTCGGCCAGAAACATTTCTCACAATGTATCAAGTTCAGTTACTCAATAACGTAAGAGATTCTTTGGGAACAGGGAGATTTTGTTGACCTCCCAAACATCCGTTGAATATCTTTCAACCTGAGGCACACGGCTGATGTTAGGTCTTCAAACACAGGTTTACTGCATTTTAAACCTGCATGGATAGGCCAGTCGAAAGAGAAGCATTGCCAGGCCAGCAGTCCCCTATATTACATCATTTTCAGACGTGAGACTGTTTCTGGCAATTGTAAGGCCTCCGCTGAACGATAGATGTCGTTCCGTCCCAAACAAAAAGCTTCCTAGAATTCCCTTTCTACCATGTGGCGAAACCAAGGTGTTGCAACTTTCGTTTTCGGCGGCATCGTTGACGACGATTGAGATCCAGCGTATGTAGCAGAATTACAACAGTCGCGGAATCCAGGTCCTACATTATATATGTAAAATAAATTAAATTACGTCGAATGGGAGAGAAAAGGAGTTGACCTTCTAGGAGCAATAAAGAAATGAATTTATAAAAGGGTTCGGGACACATAAGTGCAGAATGGGGTAAAAATATATATCCGTTCAGAGCCTTGCAAGTGGGAAAGGCCTGCGTGATATGGAAGCAAATCCGAATTATCTGGAATGTCGCTTCCGAAACGTCTTATGACTAGCTGCTTTTCATGCTCGGAATCGGAAAGCAATATGGCGAAACTTTTGTGACGGAGTGTATTTGCTTTCCGGAAAAAACGAAATACGAATTTCCCGGGAACATGACGGGCAGCTTGTTTCTTTTTTGCCGACATTCGAATTTGGAATCACACCCGCAACGTTCGTGAAACAACCTGTTTCCGGGAAAATTAGACGAAATTCATATTTCTGTGACTAGCTGTGTCACCAATACAGTCAAGAAATCCGTTAAACGAAGTACGAAAGTGTACGAAAGCTCTCTGATTTCGGCGTTTCTTGATTTTCATGATCCGCAAAATTTTGGAGCTGGGCGCTGTGATGATGCGGGATTGGCACTATTCTTGTAGCTTTTCTGTTAGAATTTGCCTCCGACCAGGTCGACCGGCCCCCTTGTTATCGTTTTATCTGTTGATTTTTTTAAGATTTCAATCAACAATATGGAAGCAGATTGGAATATTTGGAATGTCGCTTCCGAAACGTTTTTTCAATAGCTGCTTTCCCATTTTCGGAATTGCAAAAACAAACTGGAAAAACGATGGCGAAACGCTTTGTGACGGAGCGTATTTCCTTTCCCGAAATACGAAAGTGTACAGACAACTCTCTGTGAGTGTGAGGATCAAGCAGACTGGAACGTCGACCCGGCTTTCGCTCTCGCTCCACTGGGCCCACAGTGCGTATCGTATGCATGTGCCGGTCAGTCTTGTGTCGGTATCGTTGCGAGTGATGATTGTGTTGCAATTGGCTCGGGCAGTCGCCCAGGAGGATACCCTGAGGACTGTGTCTGGCGTGGGCGAAAAGGGGCCAGCCCACAGAGATTGATAATCGCGACACGCGATCTTGCTCAACCTGCTCATCAAAGCAGACAGAGTAACTTGAACATCATCGTTGGTTTAGCAATCGGACCCCAATTACAAATACATTCCATCTAGCGCTTACCCGCGACGCAATCACATCAGCCACACCGTCAGAGATGGCATTTTCCATCAGCCAATACGAGGATGTATTGGCGTCCTGTTCTGGAGATTACCCTGCCATACCCGACCCTCCACTTAGCCCTGGTTCCGTAGACCTACACCTGTCGTCATCGCCTACGACCATTCTGTTATTATCGCCGCCTCTGTTCCGCTCATCTTCGTGCAGGTTGCGACCATTCTCCGGTCCCGTTAGCTCAGGGTTTCAGCGTTCCCAATCGCTATCTGGGTTTCTACCAAATTATTCTACACCGCAGTCTAGGCTGTCATCAACCTCAGAATCTACATATATTGATGATCAACTCAAGAAAAATGCATTTATTTCCATGGAAATTGCGTTGAGAGAAGGGGAGCTTCATGGCGAAAAGTATGACTTTTGTATACATAATTCCGTCTTGTGGCGACCAAAGAAATCACATCCAAGACAGAGCAAGAAAAGGTCTCGAATGTTCAGTAGGGCTTTGGATTTTGACGATCGCAAACGAAGGAAGTGGCATACAGTTGGCGGGCACGATCAAGAGAATGAGCGATGCAATTAGAGTGATCCGGAGTTAATATTGCTCTGGCAACCTTGAAACTTATATCAGCAAATACAGTAACACTCAATAAAACGGCGATATGATGTGGAAATTTCTGTGTATATCGTGGGATATTGAAGCCGTCTTCGCCTTCATAGCTGGATGAGGAATGCACTTTCGCCATGGTCGCCGAGTATCTCCCTGCCAAACATGACCATTATGTGCTTTTATAAATCCTCACATATGCGGCTCAAATTGGTCGTTTCTGTATTGGTCAATCCCTTCTCTGTTGAATGACTGTTGAGGCGTATAAGCGGCGTGACCAGGTCAAAATGATCTATCGTTTCAACAGTTGTTTTTCCGTAGTGTCTCCTAGTCACCTCCACTGCAGTCGTAAATAAGTCGTTAACCGGAGTTTGATCCGTTTGTTGATGCCCTTTGGCGCCCGGCATGAACCCTGCCGAGATCATCATGCACGACGAGGGAGATGCGAATCGGGACCACGAGTGCAGCGAACGGGGCGACGAGGGCATTAGAACTACGATCGAAGATAGTCCTCAGCCGATCGTTACGGATGGCCATACCGGACCGATAACTGCCGCATCCAAAGGGCACATACCAGTTCATGGTTAGCAATTATTCCATCACACACTTTTACATTTGAACACTACACCATTTTTTTGTGTCATAATGCTCTTACGATTTATTTTGCAACGCTGTTTTCTCTCATGATGGACGTCTAACATTTGGTCTAGTTGATGTGTGTATGAAGGATAAATGCACATGTGATCCTGAAGCTATAGAGGCGCGAACATATGCCTTCGTCAGGGATTCGACTGCATTTTTTTCGAATGGTCCTCTAGATATATCTGATGATCCCATTCTTCCTGAATATGTGTCTCGTGTATATATGTACTGAAACAAATCTGAACTGTGATGGCGAACGCTGACATAATCGTTGCCAGATCTATACCTGATGATTCCGCCTGTGTCCCATTTTGGACGGCAGATATATCCATATGTGTCTATCAACTATCGTACGAGACGGCTGCGGAAGAGATGGCGGATAACGAGGAAGAGGTTGTAGCCTGCCATATCTACACGCTGCCATCGGTAAGAGTTTAATCTATTACGCCTGTTCAGCGTTTTCCGGCCAACTGATTTTCGGCATTAGGTGGAGTTTGATCAGATATGGGAGAAGTACTGTCGCATTCAGATTTCGTTGCCAGTAACCGTATCTGAACATGTATTTTGGGTTCAGTCTGATTTTTGAGGAAGATATCAAGTGCCATCTTCTGAACTATGCAGCTACAGGTATGTATTATCAAGATTGTCCCTCTCCACGATACTCTGATTTATTTCAATGATCTCGCAGCGATGCACTTTTCGGATCTGAAAGTAGATCCTCGTGTTATTGCTTGGAACCGAATGTTATTATTGCATGGACCGCCAGGTTAGTTATGACTTCGGTGCTTGACCACAGTTACATTGCTAACAAGTCATTTAGGAAGTGGCAAAACATCTCTCGCTCAGGGTATTAGGTTTTCATTGTTTGCTGATGAATATCGCTGGACTAATAGACACATGTAATTCGACTAGGGTTGGCCCAAATGCTATCTATCCGAATGCATAAACGGTTCCCGCATTGTCAGCTTGTTAATATCAACGCGCACAGTTTGTTTTCTAAATGGTTCAGTGAAAGCGGGAAGCTAGTTATGAAGCTCTTTCATAAGTAGGTGCTGTGGCATGGTAGTATTGCTTCATTGGCTAATTGGTCATATCCAAACCCACAGGATACACGATCTGGTATCAGATTCCACATCACTTGTCATCCTGATGATTGACGAGGTTGAAAGTCTAGCGGGCGCCCGACAAGCTGCTCTGTCAGGTTCAGAGCCGTCTGACTCCATTCGTGTTGTTAATGCTCTGCTTACCCAGCTTGACAATCTTAAGCGATATCCTAATGTGCTTGTTTGCTGTACATCGAACCTATCTGAGGCCATAGGTTTATTGATTCCGCACTTTCTGTAAAATTTTCACAGAATGTTTTGACAACAGATTTGGCGTTCCTTGATCGATCCGATCTGAGGTTATTCGTTGGACCTCCTTCGGAAATGGCCCGTTACGAAATCCTGAAGTCATGTATTAGTGAGCTAGTTCGCGCTGGCGTAATCGTTGACGAGACCTGTGATTTCGCCACATCATTGCACACGACAGGCAAAGATGCGTCCTCGAATAAATTAGCAGATCTATCCCGGCAACTGCAAGGGATGAGTGGCAGATCATTAAGGAGGCTGCCCTTTCAGGCGCAATCTTTGTTTCTCCATGTAGGCCCTTTTTTTGCAATCTGTATCATGCCCATTGTTGACCCATGTTTCCAGAAAATGGGATCAACACTTGACGAGTTCATCACAGCAATGCATAGAGTGCATAGCACTGCCAATTCATCCAGTTTATAGCCTCGCCTACTGTAATACACTTGTTCATTATCCATCATCTACACCACTGGATGCTTGCTGACCGCCCACTGACACTCCAGTGGCAATTAATGGATTGTGCTTGGCAGTCTGAGTTAGTCGTATTCTCGATTTTGTGTTGGACTTTTCTCGGCCCCGAAACAACACTTACCTTGTAAGTGTCGACTTGGTTGCCTCAAAATTCTGTTAGCATCCAGCGACATTTTGAGTAGGATAAGACGAAAACTACAAAAAGAAATTGCTAGTGAAAGTAGTGCCCAGAGATGGGATGCCAACGTCTCATGTCAGCTGTTGCGCCAAGGGGGACCCTCTCTTTCGGTTCATGAACCTATATATACACAACGTGTACGACTCGTGTACGATATGGCGACTGTACATCGCGTTGACCCTGTGATGGGTATCGCATCGCTGCAGTCTGGCGACAGCTGGCGACACTGACCCAACTTCTTCGCCAACGATGACCGAGTCAATTCACTTTGGCACATGATCATCGTAGAGCCTTTCTGATTTGTTCACGTCGTAAAACGAAGGGCTTTGCGAATCCCAATCGAAGTAATTTTCTGGGGCGAACACGATGGCGCATCTGACATGGGTTGCGGATGGAAAAGGGCCGGATATGCAAAACGAAATCTCTGCTAAAAGTGTCCCTTCTGCATCTCCGCTTCATTCAAAAATGCACCTCTCTTCTCTGCATAAGAAATTAATGGTAGATGATTGTCGCGAGCGAGTTTTGCTTCTGCCATAGCAAATCTGATGAGATTTGACGCTTGCAGGCGGATCTTATTCTCCTTCTACCAAATAAGTCAGGGCTGATACGATTATGGAGCACAATCGCGCCCCAAATGCGAGTATTGCTTGCTCAAACAATCATTCACAATTTGGATATTGCCAATACAGAGGTGTCGTTGCAGGTCAGCACTGTTCTTCGACGCTCAGATCTTCGTACTCATTTTTTGAATCAACAGAACGAATGCGACCTCCTTATTGAGGTGTTCCCTACCTTTGACGCCGGAATCCGCAAGGAAATCACAGAGAATATTCGACGCATTCGCAGCAAGAGTCAATTTAAAGAAGTCAGACGACTTGCGATGATCCTGGAATGGAAGTTGGCAGCTCCAGTTGTTGACTGACCTAAAATGTGCCTTCTTTCCCTAGATTCCAAAATACTCCTATAATACAGCCCAGATCGGTCATTGCCCATATCGACAGTGAAAAGAATATACTAAATTTATATACAAGCTCAGGTAAAAGGTTCTCCCAAGGTCTCGATGGCACTTTGCAACGGGAACCCTCGCACCAGTGATTGGTCGAGAATATGGTCCCTCGTTCGACACTCAAACGTCATCGGATCCGACGCCGTCGGCACACAGTTCGGCGATTGAGGAGGGAACGGAAACAGGGTCAACGAATCGCTTGATGCGTTGAGGTTCATCGCAGGGCATCCCCATATCGATGGCGTACTGCCCGGATTCATGGCGAAACCTTTCCCGATGCACGATGACATCTGTTCAAGTCCCTGTAAAGCGTGCTTCTGCATCTTGACATTTGATTTCCGGTTTGCCAACATCTACACAACCATGGTCTGTAAATATCCCAACCGACACGAACCGCTTTGGGGCAAACCTGCTGCTGGGCAACGGGCAACTGATTTCCATTGTTTGTGAATTCGTTCAGTTGCGAGACAACGAACTGCATCGTTTGCTGATCCAGAACCTCGGGTTTCGCCTCGGCCCCTACACAGTTCTCTTTGCTGTTATTATTCCGCCTTCGCTTGACCGGCGGAGTCGATGCGCTCGGAGTGTATTCTCGCAAAAAGGACGCCAAAAACAGCATCATTTGCTGTTGGACCTAGATGCACTGAAGGGTCAACGAAGTTTTTGCTGAATCACCCTTAGATAGAAAACCTTCCACATTTGCTGGTATTGGCTTTTGAGCGATTCCACTTGATTTTGTAGCTCATCCATTGCAGCCTACAGTTCGAATTAAACTTATAAACTTAGCAGATATGTGTTAAAGTTTTCATCGGCACCTTCGACTTTCCGACATAAATGACCGGATTGTTGGTGCCAGTTCCTGAGGTTTTGGGCAACGCATGCTTTCTTTTAATGCGACAAAGCAGATCATCTCGCGTTCGAAGAAACGCTTGGTGCTTGAACTCGATATTGCTTTCGTGGGCGAATTTATGGAATCCGTACAGGTTCAGCTGACGAACAAACGACGAAAAATTTTTGTGTTTAAAGTACCTAAATGGCCATTAATGATCAGACCCAATACACGAATAATCAGTAAATCGTAGTAGTAATTACCGGGGCAAAATGAACTGAGCGAACTCGTGCTCCTTTTTCACCACGAATCCGTCTCCATGCGGATTCCAGGAGATGATGTCGTGATGGTCGCCGCTAGAAACCATCAGCCACGTCTTCGAGATGAAGGCCGGCAACGGTTTGGGCATATCGGCGAGATCCTGGTGGCGAATACGATGTTCGTCAGAGGAGTCTTCTACTGAACCCATTTCTAATGTTCAATATGGTGGAAGGAGCCCCCTGGTTGGCGCTACTGGATCGGCGATGATGACTGGGGTGGGGAGACAGATATTATCTCCTGTGACAACACAATCCCCAAATGCCGATTACAAGGGCATATATAAACCAACGCTGGCCCAAGTTTACACGACTTGAGGTTGTGTCCAGACAGTAATCGAAACAATTGCAGAATGAAATCGGTTTGTTGTAAGAGGAAGCAACAGCTGGGTACAAAAAAAATTCATTATTTCCGGAACAATCTAGATAAAAATTCTAGATTGCAATATATATTCTAGAACATCTTGGCAAGCTAACCCAACACGCAAGCAGGCGAGAATATATATTATAGTGTTGATATGAAAAATATATCAAAAACTTGTTGATTTACAAAAGCAGTAATGTTATTTTTGCACTTTGGAAGCAGATTTCGCCCTTCGGTTCAGATCTCTCAATTCAGCAAACTTATTTCGCTTAGCAAAACGGATCATTTCTTGGCTCAAGGTATCGTATGAGTCTTCTTGAATGGAATGACCCCCAGATATAATCTCCACCTGAATCTTCCCTTGCATCTGGCTTATTAGGATGTCCCTTTTGCATCAACAACGTCAATGGCATTGAAAGTTCGAATTAGCGTTGATAAACATACTTATCCATTCGGTCGGTGTGGGCCAGTACTAACATTTTAGCGGCCGATAAACTTAGAAACTTCGGCGTGATGCCCTCGTACCATGAAATCCAGTAAGGCTCAGACTTTGCGAGGTCTGTCCGCCAAACCCATTTTCCGGTTCCATTATTGAAGCAAAGTTGTGGAGGAACGGAAATCTTCGGATGACGTGAATATTGTTTCAAACATGCTTCTAATGACTCTGACTGACCTCGGCAGCTGTTCTTGAATGCAATGTGTTGCTGTTAATTACATAGCAGACGGCATCCTCTATTGAGGCAAATGCGGTTGGTCGGCGTTTTAGCAAGGCTGGCATGAAAGCCAATGCGGGAATCGCAGTGCCTTGAGGAACCAATTAGACTAATTGGAGAGGCAAAAAAATCCAATACCTTCTACAACGTCAATCACACAGATACCAGAGACACTAACCAGCCTTGAAGCGGCGATATGGATGGCAAGCGCTCCACCTAAGCTATGACCTGTCGAAAACTTCAAAACGAATGTAGCTTCAATAAGAGTTCCAATCGTTGCCTGCAAAGATGATACACGAGTCTTCTTTGACACAATTTTTTATAACAGCAACAGCGTCTTTGGTCAGCGTTTCCGTGGACTAAATTACGGCCGGTCAGCAGTTCAAAGCAAGGAAGAAAACGGGAACGATAACCAAATCTGATTCATCTTGACACTGAGTTGCACCTGGAAAAGATTCAATGTTATCAAAAATGATATAGTCGAGTCTGCATATTTGTATACCATGCCCCCGATAGTCAAATGCAAGCACACCGAATTCTGATTTGATAACATTCTGGTTTCAAGAATTAGTTGATGGTTAAAAGTCGATTTTTAGATAATATATACAGTGGCAAGAGCCCAGCTCAGCGCGGTTTGCCCTCCTCCATGTAAAAGCACAAATACAACGTCGGCATCAGGAGGACCGGCGGTATATACGCAGAATCGCTGATCAAGAAAGCGAAATCAGACGAACGGTTCAGTCCGAACAATTGAATAGCTGACGTCATCCTGTATTTCTAGCAGGCGACGCTGGTCGAAATAAGGCTGCCATTGATAATGACTATTTCCCGACATCGATTACAATAACTTAATGAGCGGATAAGTACACAAACAAATGGCGGACTTTAAACAACGACAGCATGTGTCAGTGTTACTAGAGATATCACAGTAAAACGGCGAGACGTTCTCCCTCATGTTTCCCACAGCCGACAACAACTTACAACTGGTGTCACAGCAGTAAACGGCGGGACCTTCTTCTTCTCACGTTTCCACCGGAGTTGAGGTCAGTTCGTGTCGCAGTGGTAAACGGCGGGACCTTCTGCTCTTCATGTTTCCACCAGAGTTGAAAACAGCGGGTGACACAATAACTGTAAACGGCGGGTTAGTGTAGGGCGGGCGGGACCCTTTTTTGTTATGGGTTTTCCCCAAAGGTGAAACTCACACAGGGTGTATACAGTATCCTTCAACGCCGGTCTCCAGTCGACCAACAGCCGCAGCTCCTGTAATCCCCGACCAAACCTTCCAAGACCGTTCAAAAGTCAAATTCTCCCCGGACCCGTCGAGACCCCCCAACAGTGGGAGCTGGGAGCGATTATGTATTGGGTGAGCGAGTGTGGGCAGTCGGGAAATTCCCGAGGAACCTGGGATCGCCTCAGAGAGGTCCTCAACGACTTCACCCGACCTGCCGACGGATGGAGACAACTCTACCGTAACTACTACTCCAAGCTCATGGCCAAGCCGCATTATCTCGATGCTGTCATTGCAACCATCCCTCCTCGCCATTGGCAAGCTATGGACGAGCATCTGACAGGCGAGATCGTGTCATCACCACTTCTCTCCCCTCCCAAGGAAAATTTGGCGCTATTCATATCTTAAAACCATGATCCGACTGTGTATGAAACCAATTATGATGACTGAATCCTGGTGCCTAATACAATACAACAAGTAACGCTTGATGCAACACTTTCGGTTGTCTTTTGCTCCAAATGAACTCAATTCCAATCAAACAATCGGCACAAGACCTATGCCATGCGTCACGGTCTCATTGCCTATGTGATGGAATTCGGAAATGTTCAAAAACACACGATTTGAATGATGCACGACAATGTCGTCATCTGGTCAATGGCTGGCTCTAAGCAAAAG
>OUQQ01000268.1:0-24981 GCA_900404475.1 Spongospora subterranea | reverse complement strand
TCAACTTGTTGATTTGGTTCAGACAAATAGGCATAAGCATGTCCTCAATGAAATTCGGACCGATGAAATATAAAGAGTAGACATCATAACCAATGGGAAACCAACACACAGTTCGAATTACCGATTAGGGAGGCGCTTTCAAACTCAAAATATCAGTGGTCAGATCTAATCGCCAAACAAACTACATATCCGATCGTAATCAGGTTGGACAGTGAATGATGGACCAAGCGCCATCTTTGCGGTGTCCGTCACGGTGTTAATCGAGGCGGAAGTGGCGCTACAGCTCACGCTTCAGCTTTAGGGGATCACCATATATTCTCTTGTGTCCATGTCGATAATGACGTGTCCGTCCGTTCTCTTCGTCATCAAACAGCAGCGCCGATCGCATTGTGATGTTTCTTGGGAACGATTTTGAATATTGTACACGATCGTGAATTTCATTGTTCGATCACCCGACCCCTAACGAGTTCAGATCTGGTACCACATTCCCGATACTTATCTAGACACAACCGGAAGATGAATGTTCCCTATTGGGGTCGTCAGGGAATCCGTCCAATCGAGTCGGATTGGACCCCGATCCGATGGTCTCATCTCGATCCTGTCCTGTCGCGTCGGGATCCTCGCCCCATAACGGATCGACCTCTACCGATATTGGGTCGATACGACGACCCGCCCAGCACCGTTCACCTATCGGATATGATCGGCGATTGGTTGCCCCAATACCTGCGGGAACGCGCCTCGTACCATTCCGTCTCGTTATTCTGCTCGATCAAGGTTCGAACGGGTTTTCCTGGTCGACAGATTGAGCGTTGAAAAACGATGATACAGATGAAGGAGGTGGAAGCAATGACGGCCCCGCTGGGATTGAACAATTCCATCAAAACCACATTGTATCTTGACCTATTCGGACAGATGATCGAATCGGTTCGATCGCGCCCGCTGCGCCAGGTGTCGTCGATACGGTCGTTCGCGAAACGGGACTGATCCGGGTTCGGTTGACCAGATATTGCATTTGCTGAGGAACGAGATGATGCTGTCGATCTACGAGGGAGCGATTCCATCGATCAACCCCACCGTTGACCAGCTACTCCACATCACAACATATGCACAGCTGTTCCCAGCTCTGCGTCGACGCCACCAGCTCGTCGAGCATCGTATCGCCCAGGTCGGCCCCCTGAGCGATCGCCCTGGGAACCTTCTTTCAATCCTCAATCGAATGATCCAGATGGAATCGACGGCGGCTGGGGAGTTCAGAGATTACGAGGACCGGAAGCTGTTCATCGTCAATTATCAAAGTACTCGATACGCTCGTCGTATTCTGTCCATCGTATTTCAATCCTGGAAGTTGGATACGACAGCTCGGAAAGTGGGTGTTCGGCTCGTTCGACCAGTCAACGCCGCTTTGTTCTTGACCGGTCACGGTTTAGGTTTGGCGATGGAAACTGTCCCGATATCTGAAGGCGATGATCAGTTCGCGATCGGTCGTGATCGGGCAACGATGCGTTGAGCGTTCCTGGGTTATGTGGAGGATGCTGTGGGCCCAGCGCAAAACGGTGCGTCTGATGTGCCCGTCACGAACGGATTCGGCGTTTTGACGTGTTCACCCAGATTCGCAATGAGGCTGAGGCGGTTGAGATTGAACAATCCTGCGATATTCTGGATAGCTATCACGGTGCTGCGTTCACCGATCTCGCCCGTATTCAGACGATTTCAACGTCTGTATCGAATACGATCTCCAGCGTAAGCGCATCGCCACCCGGAATTCCAACGCATCTCCGAACATACTCATCGCCTCGAGCAGTTGACGCAATCGAATAAGGGCAAACGATTGCAGCAGGCGCGATTATCGTCGAATGTTGCCAATCTCGGGTCACGATTCGCCGATCAAGCGAAACTGGTACGATTCGCGTCGCCGACCAGTGACGAGAGATCGCTGATGGAATCCCGTTGGACTTGGGCGACCGTGTAGATTGCCATGATGAAGACGGCGCTGCCGTTGACCATCGGCGCGTACATGGACGACAGGATCAAGGGGCTGGAGCAGGTCGGGTACGGGGATGGATATAATCTGGGGCTGTCTGACAAGGCGTCGATATCGCCAGAATATATTCTGGACCGGCGCCTGGATCGCCGAATGATCGCCTTAACTCGGGACCCGAAATGGACTCTAGACGGGGACCATTCAACTCGGTTAGATTGTTGTGATTGAGGAACTTGGTCACCGAACCCGAGTGCTGTAGAGTCAGTTCGGCTCTGGAGGGTGAAGATTGCACAATCGTGAAGGAAATCGAGGGGTCGCCCGGCGCCTCAGTTATACTAAAGGTGCACCAACAACGTCGCTCAACCCGTTTCCCGAAATCTGGCGATCGCTGATTGGCGTCGGAGCGTATAGGCATTGTTGGTCAATATCGTCGATATCACGTCGAGCAACGCGGTCGACGAGTCGAACGGGTCGTGTCGATTGATGGATCACGAGACGATATCACAGTTCCGATCGGTCAGCATTATCGTGGTCAAATTGCGGTTTCTGGAATCACTGAACGACAGTTGTGAACTTGATAGACGTTATCGTGGGCTAGCTCTCTGAAATCCGATCTCTCATCGCAACCGAACGAGACCGTCCTGTCCCAGATCACTAATGGCCTGAAGCTGATCCAATCCGCATCCCATCGTGTTTGGCCATCGCACCCCCAGTCGGTGCTCGTTGTTGATCCCGATGTGGCAGGAATGGTGCGGATACGACGATCTTTGCCAGCACGTCAACCAGGTCCTATCGCACTCGTGCGCTCAGCTCGTGAACGACATCGACCACGACCACACGTATAGGACCCGACGGGGGATCGCTGACCGGGTTCGGGATATGGGCGACCAGGTCCGTTCGTTCGTTGTGCCGTCGACGGCCGCCGTTGTCGGATTTGACGATCGCGTTAGTTCATAGCGCGGCTGATCATGTTCCTGGGCTCTGACGCGCCAGCGATATTGTCCGATGGGCAATCCTGCGATGACGATCAGGGCACGACGATCCGACAGATTATAGATCTGCTGAAGACACACCGCCTGCGATTGGAGCCGATATTCAAGGCATTCGCATCGCTATCCGGCGAAGGTTGAGTCGGTCGTTGAACAATACGAAGCCGTTTCCTGAATTGCGAGTCGATTAGGGTCCCAATCACGTATGAGCAACCAGGAGTTCTGGAAGTTTTTGAGGGAGTGCCAAATTCCATCACTGGGTGGTGGCGCAACGCCTGTCGAGGTCGAACTGGATTTCTAGGTCGCCTGTGGACGCTCATTGAGATATTAACTCAGATTGCCGAGATCTGGGTTGACGTGATAAGGAAGGGGGACGACGAGTTTAAAGCATCGGGACAGGCGCAGACCGGATCAAGATCATCGAACGGTGGTGGGAACAAATCTAAAACGGGAGAGGTAATCACAAACAGAACAAGATATTGAGTCAGTGTATGAGGTTTTCTTAGGAGTATTTATCGTCCGAAATCGACTACACCCAATGGCAAGGTATTGATCATCGTCAACTTGCCCTTCACGACGCAGCAATCCATTCACACGTGGTTGATTTAGCGATATTGCTGCGAATCGCGGCAAAGAAAGGGAGGTACGAGCACGGAATCGTTCAGGCGCTCTCGAAGCTGTTGAGCGGGATCGTGATATCGTCGCGAGTATCGCAGCGATGCAGCGATATTCTCGTGCAGGTAAACCGACTGGTTTGTTGACGAGCTCTCTTGTGAGTCGATGGGTGCAAGATGTCGTCGCGTCCGGTCCGAGCCGTACTCTACACACATAGAGCCATACTCAGCAATCTCTTCGCTTTCTATTCCAAACAGTCGGGGCGGGCGGCGGGATCTCTGAGTTGGATGGACTTCCAGGAGTTCCAACAGGTAAGCTGGGTTTTCAGGAATACGCATGACGTCGCAGATAATCGCGGGATAGTTCTGGGTGCAGATGAAGCTGATGGACATTGGTGTATCGATGACAGACATCATCAGAATATTCTCACAGGTTTTGATATTCGTCAACAGGATGACAAGTTGCGATTCACATTTTGAATCATGTTCGAACAGGTCGGAGCGTTACTCGTATTGCCGACACCCAACATCACCGACGAACAGACGGCGAAAGAACTCTTGTTCCCTGACTTTTGTGAGGCAATTGCAGCAATAAGTTGCTTTTACCCTCCAGTACGGAATCCATTCATCCCTCTACAAGAAAAACTTCAAGTCTTCATCTTGAAATACTTGAAACCCTTATATAAAACGATGATAGTGTAATAGAATATTATGATTTTGAAGCCTGATAGCATTGAGGGTGATATGGACGATAATCATTGATGGATCTGTATAAAGGAGGAAGGAAACAGAACTTATCGGAGTCATACATCAACAATTTGTGGCATGAAACACAAGGCGCTGCAAACAAATCGCCATAGTGAGACAGCCAAGACTAAGAAAACAGTAAGAACATTTCAGATAAAGAGCGAGAACTTACTATAAACTGGTTCAATTTCTCCAAGTTTGACGAATCGTCTTTTTGCAACATGCCATAAACTGCTGTTGCAATGATCGCAAATTTTTGAAAAACATTGTAATTCGATTCATCGAAAAGCAAATCTTCAGGTTCTTCGTCCCATCCAATAACATTAACCTTCTCAACAAATAGCTCACTATCGGTATGCTGATGATGCGAAAACGATAATCCGACAACGACTTTGAAAACGGGTTCACAGTTCAGCTGCAAAGATAGATGATGAGCATTCAAGTTGGCACAAAGAAAGCGAAACGTACCAGTAATTTTCTGAATCCTGTAACAGGGCCGCTCTCAGACCTCTCGCCCAACAAGCGCACAGATATATTCTCACACTTTGTTGATAATTCTTGTATTGCTGAGTCAAATCCAGTAAACTGACTGCAGTAAAATAGAGGGCACGTTGAAACATAGTATTGTGATTGTCGGCATTGAAATTACACTGATGAATTCACCGGAAACCAGACTGGTGAGTCTAGCGAAGTTGTTGGCAAAGTTCGTTGTAAGCCTGATCGATACACACTATTTGATGGCAGAAGTGAGAACCAATCAGGAGTGAACACTGCCTAACCACCTGGATAAATCACTCATATTTTTCGAAACATCAAGTGAAGACCTTAGCTCAGGATGATAGGAAAATGACCTGCAAGGCAGTATCGGCCTATTCAAGGCATAGTTGGAGATATAGATACAGTCAACTTTTGAACCCTTACTTCATAAATAGAGATACACTATCTACAAAATCACTTGCCGAAAGAGAAGGTAGGCCTGAGAAAGCGGGCAAAGAGAGCACACGACAATTTCAATTAGCTGTAATACTATAAATCCAATAGCCTATACCTGCAATTTTTACAACAGATTTCCGAAACTTCTCTAATGCCGCATCCACGGCAACTTTTCGCTGTTTGACAATTCCTGCAAACGCGTCTGGCGCGTCGGAATCAACAGCAAATTCCGTCTTCCATTCTTTGAACACGTCCATGACAGCCATCCTCAGCGAGATTATATCTCCCATGGCTCCCGACGTCAACCTCATCGCCGCATCGATATCCGCCATCATCGTCCCCGTTCATGTAATGAAGGCTGCGCGATCATGTTTGCAGCCCACGCGCCGGCAGCAGAGTGTGGGAGGTTGCTGCGCATCCCGGGACACAGTGGGGGGTGTCGGTGTATCTGTGGGCGACTACACAGGTGTGACAGTGGCGTGCTGATTGTGTCGACTGGGGCGCTGTGTGTGGTGTAAAGCGGGTCCCAATTAGCCACATTCCTTCATTACCGTTCAGCACATGGAATAAGCTCTCGCGTGACATCGCAGCGCCTCAAACTGTAGTCGCATCTGGTTGATCGAGCTACATGGCCTCTCAGGATAGGTCTGCGATTCTGCATTTTTGTGAAAATTTTCTCACACATTATCCGAATAGTCATGCGCAAGATAATATCAAACAGCGAATTCTCGAGTAAGTGCCTTCGGCATTGTCTGATTTTGTTCGCTGGGGTCCTAACTTTGTCGGTGTTAGATACCATATGATGTTGAGCGTAGGCTGCGGTACCAAGGATTGCCCAAATGTTAACTGTGCAAGTAGCAATGGTCAGGATGTATCCATTTGTTCGGGTTGAGTTGGTTGTCAGTCGTTGAGCTCAGGCTTCATTACGCTATCAAATCTGGATGCGCTGAGAAAGGCAATTGTACTTTTGCAAAACCAGGCCCCTGTTTGCCTGACTCATGCCGCAACTTCCACAATAGCATCGGATATCAATGATGAATGCGACCCAACTGGTAAACAATTTGATATAGTTTTTTTTACGAAGGTTTAAGCTGCATGCACAGGAGTCATAGCATTAATGTTGTCCAATAAAGATGCTGTTCCACCTCGGCTGTCAGAGGTTCGGCGCAACATCATTTCTGGTGTGGTCAGGTTTATGAGATCTGTCATTATAGGTTTTCAAAAATGTTTCTACGATTTGCGAGTATTTTCCGTCTCGGGATTCGTCTCAGATGGCGGCCAACATGTTCAAGGCCATACTCGCTGACGATATTGTTGGGACCGTCTTTTCCGACGTGCTATTACCCGCCGTTGAACGTATCCGTCTTGAACTGTCTGATAGTTCAGAACCTCCCTCTGAGAAGCCCATACTTGCTGCTTGGATATTACTACAAGTAAATTTGCTGAATTTAATAATGGATGCTTTCCCAATATTTGTTGTAGAATGATTTTTTCCTAGATCCAACTAGCCACAACGGTAATAGTGCCTTGTGTATGTCTGTTTGCGATGTTCACATCCCATTTTCGTGATCAGTTCTCAAACAACTGATGATCGGTCTGGCAAGTACCAGTGTTTCCACAAGGCAAACCTTAATATCGTGGTTCGCATCCAATTCCCAGGAAGATATGTCCCGTGTTGTAGGAATAGTTCAGTCTTACATATCAGTTACTTGGTATTAGTATTTCCTCATCTCTTTCGTTCGTTTTTCACATGAATGCATAGGGCTTTAGGACCTCGTTTATCTGATCTTGCCCATGCCACGAAATTCTTGGGGATTATATATGAAGCAAATGAACTTTCAACCTCACCATTGCCTTACACTGAATTCCATAATGATCTTATCAACTCAGGTTAGAAGCTGATCATGTAAGTTCAGTCGACTTCAACGTGCATTTTAGAGCTGGACTATAGACAAGATTTTGCGATGTTCGTGCAAAGACCGAATGAATTTTGCTTTTCTCGCCATGCATATATTTTAGATGCCGCGTTCAAATCAAATTTACTTCAGTTGGATGCCTCTTTGCAAATGAGGACTCAGTTTGATGAAGTATGTCACCCCCATTTACCTTTATGACGTTCTTCAACTTTATGCTTTCTAGGCCGCAATGCGGTTTATGTTCCAAAGTTCTTCTCAAGTACCGTCGCCATTCCTGGTTCTTGAGGCATGAACTTCAAGTTCCAGCCAATATGACACTCTGAATTTGGGTCGCGCAGGTTAATCGCGACAATATCGTTGCGGATACCTTGCTTCAACTTCAAGGAAAGAACAGTAACGACTTCAAGAAGCCACTAAAAGTATTGCGGTCGCTTGGGGAATCCACACGTTTTTTACACTGTATTAGGTGAAGTTTGTTAATGAAGAAGGTGTTGACGAAGGGGGTGTTCAAAAGGAGTTCTTCCAGCTTTTAATGCGCCAATTGTTCAATCCTGCATATGGTATTGTCTTGATGCTTTTCTATGTTTGTTCCTGAATTCGCTCATAGACTTTCCCAGGGATGTTCGTTTTCGATGAAGATTGTCAAATGTTTTGGTTTAACAAAGATAGTTTTGAATCCAAACTTGAATTTGAACTGATAGGTATGTCAGACTGTTTGCATGCTCTTTCTAATGGGTTGTATCAGGCATTATGCTTGGGCTAGCGATTTACAACAGTGTTATTCTGGATATTCGTTTTCCATTGGTTGTTTACAAGAAACTCCTCAATCACACAGTTAAGTTTTCAGATATGAAAACATTCAATCCAGCGCTTCATAAAGGCCTCGTGCAATTACTCCAATTTGACGGTAAGACCTCCGATGTCTCCTGCGATTATTAACGTGTCTGCAGGAGATGTCGAATCTGTTTTTACTAGGACATTTTCGATTGAGTACAGCCTATTTGGCGAGGTCAAGAATGTTGAATTATGCCCCGGCGGTTCATCGATCGCGTTGACAAACCAGAACAGACAGGAGTATGTCGATCTTTTCGTCGATTACACCTTTAATTCTAGTGTTGCGACGCAGTTTCATGCATTCCAATCAGGGTGAATCATGATATTTCCTGGTCCTTCTAAATTCTAAATGAAAACAGATTCGAAATGGTGTGTGGTGGTTTTTGGTTGCAAGCTTTTCGTCCAGAGGAGCTAGATCTTTCTATATGCGGGTCGCCCGTGCTCGACTTTTATGCTTTGGAAGCCGCTGCCAAGTAATCGACATGCTTGTGTTTCGTTTGGAATTGTAACAGCTCGCCCTTTTTGTTCTAGATATGAAAACTATAATCGAAGCAGCCCTGTCATTGTTAATTTCTGGAAAGTAGTTCATGAGTTAAGTGAAGAGGAAAAAAGGAAGTTTTTGTCCTTCTGCACTGGAAGTGATCGCGTTCCTATCAACGGTTTGGGAAATTTAAAAGTACCTTTCATTATAGCTAGAAATGGTACGTTCATTTATAAAAGTGTCTCTATGGTACTTGAACCTTGAGCTTTGCAGGACCAGATTCAGATCGGTTGCCGACTTCACACACTTGCTTCAATCATCTTCTTCTCCCGGAATATTCGACGCTGGAGAAACTTCGAGAGAGGCTAATAACAGCTATCCAAAATTCCGAAGGTTTCGGCTTAATGTAATCCAAATATTCATATATAAACAGGGGCGAGAGTACCCGAATGTCGATTTTATTTCATATCCCGTCCCGTTCGGGGCTCATGCAATTCCCATTACAATTTTGCTACAATATCTCCAGCGTCTTTAATCGAAAATCGTACCTGCTCCAATGCATGCGTTTTCTGGCGGCTGTGCGCAATCCCGGCGTGTGGAAACTGTGATCTGAAGAGCGACCTTTCTGACGAACTTCGAGTTGAAAACTAAGTCCAGGAGAGCTTACGCCATATAGATTGCCTGCGCTTCGTGTATTGCAGATTTCCCGTCAACAGGCGAGTCGTTCTCGGTCGCGATGTGCGTACCTTCGAGAAGGACCATGATCATTTTGAAATCGTTTGTGGGCGGAACGAGCCATTGTCGAGCTGGCCCGGCTGAGTTCGAATATTGTTTCATGATGGGAGAGAACGAAAGTAGAGGATGAGGTTTGTTGGTCGACTACCGCGATCGGAGGGGCGACATTTAGCGAGGGCTTCTTTTCGTTGAACAGTTGTTATCGATCTACTTTCATGTTGGTTCTTGTTCGGGTTTCCTGCGCGTGCTCGCAGCAGAAGCTGGCGTCGGGCCTCAAAAGGTATATAGCGATTAATGGTTATATTACCTGTCCAGCTGGGGTGGATGGCCTCTGATTGTCTGGCGATCATTTACGTACTAACTTGGTAGTACGTGGCTGATGGGCCGTTTGTTTTGCTTTAGCGTACTTCTCTTTGAAAGCGCCCGCTTCCAATACAACAATGACCGTGGCTTATTGTTGATTAAACCCGTTTGGCCAAAAAAAATCGGACGTCAATGCTCTGAATTGTCATTGATATTATCTCTCGGTCGATCGTCAACTTTGCTCTGTTTGAAAAGCAACGATTTGATGGCGGCGTGACGCCTAAATCCAAATTTCAGCACCAAGAACGTGAAAACAACCTGAACCCGGTCGATCATACTAGAACAGCGGCCAAACAACGGGGTCCCGCAAATAGCAGAGAAACCCTCTAACCTTTGAGTTTTCAAGAACACGAATGCTGAACGAGACCGTTCCAATCAATGCATCGCGGTTCTAATCGACTCAACACTGGTAATACCGCACCAACTACACCAGGTGCTAATGTCAGGGTCAACTCGCTATTCCTCCAAGCGGAGTGCCCAACAATTGGGACAATCGCTTGCGAGAAGATACCTCAGAAAACTCGAAACCACACTACTGCCACTAGGTAGGCCCCTTCGATGCGATCTCGGTCGCGCGTAAGAAGAACGTGATCAACGCGGCGACTTGATGGACCGAATGGCGAAACCAGGTCGTGCGGATGAATATTGACAATGACCAGCATACACAGATTTGTATATCAGCTGACACTGAATGGTCATTGATAACAGATATGATCATTATCATGTGGAGGATCCATCAAGAAATTCGCCACTCTGATTCGCAAACCAAAGTCCTGCCATCGAGATTCGGCATTCGAAACACCGGTGTAGGCGCCGGATGAGTAAAGTCTCGACTGATGTACCCGAGAGGCCGATTATGGATGGCGACACGGTGTGTGGGTGTTCCTTCCTTCATTCTGGTCGCCATCGCGTTGACTATTGTACGAAAGCACAATGCAATAGGCGAGATGCAAGGACGAACGATAGCGTCCTTGCAGGGTGCCCAGTGCCCCTGCGTGCGATTCCCGTGATTTTACTCAACGGGGTGATTCCGGCGATCACATCGATCGTAAGGACTCTGTTCGCCATTCAACAATCTCTTTCCGAAGTGGGGAGCGCGGCACAATTTCGCTGGGGTCGGACATTGAGATGAGCAGCCATGCCGGCGGGGATGAGCGCCCCATCGCCAACCCTCGGCCATCAAACGAGTTCTGGGTCAAAGGCTACACGTTGTACTTGCTTACCGCGAGAACTTCACGGCTGCTGTCAACGACAGAAACGCAATGGTCCCACTGCATTTTTTCTGGACATTACCCGTTGCTCGGAAACTTACAGTTCCTCAAGGTTGCCGCAGGCAAGGCCTTAAGAATGGTAAAGGTGTCTACAATGAATCGAAGCGTCAACATGTCAAATGCAGTTCATGTCGCCGCTCGGAACATGTCAATGTCCAGAATAATGGCTGCGGGACCATTGCGTTCATCGACTGGGTGATCAACAGTGTGGAACTGCTGAAAAGCATGAACAGGCTCATTAGACTATAGGCCGTCGAACCCCTCTGGCCTCAAAGCCTTCTTTAGAAGAACAATTGAGCCACGCCGCCACCAGTTCCTTGCCTCTGAAACAAAGTGAAGAGACAGATTTGTTGGGGGCTTCGACAACGAGACGGTACAATGGCAATCAGCACATTGACGTCCGAATGCATGGCCAAATGAGTTGAACGAGACAATACATATCCTACGTTTACAACTCAACGTAGTTGTCGATCAGTTTCAATATCAACCTTCAAATCAACACATCCGTCCCTTCCTCTGTTTCGAACTCAAACGTTGGCTGAAACACAGCGCGTCAACCAGTACTTGATGCCTCAGTTGACACAGCCACTGGTACTTCCTCGACTCTGATCCCAGCAGAGCGGCGCAACCTTCCTGAGGCCGCACGACCCTGACGTGTCAGATTGCACGCGCAGTTCGAGTGGTTGAGTGTCAATATAGTGTGAATCAAAGTCGAGAGGGGTTCAATAGTCCGTAATGGCGGTGACCGTTGTTGGTGGAGCGGTAACAGCTCCGGGATCGGGCGTTAGCCAGATATATTCCGCATTAGAACATCTGAAGAACATCGAGGGCGGTGATAAATTATCACCGACCGTAGCGAGTGCCAAACAGTATTTCGACGTATTGTTGCGCCATGTTCACGATGTAGATGTGAAAGTCAGTAAGCATGGCGTCAAAAACGGGTTACTCTCTGTTCCGTATATGTATCGGGATTACGATTGGTTGTTTTGAGAAACCTATTCTGTCCTAGGATTTGAAACCTGGAATTAACTCGGCCCGGGTTTTATAGTTATGAGTTATATCCATAATTTCGGTTAATATTTTGACACATGATTCCTAATATTTGCGCCGTGAATATAGACTTTAGATTTATTTACGGCATCTTGAGATATATCAATATTACGGCTGAAAAAGGTTTACCATCTGCAGATATTGATTGTAATCTTGTTTCAATGTTATATATTTGCATCAGAAAAAGTCTTCTCACATTTTAGATCACTAAAGTTTATGGTTTTACATAGTCTGAGTCTAATTGTGACACACCAGGTTAGGAATTTACTAGCGTCTGAAATTCCGCTATTCTTTCATTGGTATCCATCAGAGGCGTCCATTAACGCTATCTTCGATTTCTGTGAAGATGTTGAGGTCAGAGGCTGTTCATGTCAAATGCTGTAATGAAATGAGTGTTCATATATTTTAGGCTATTGTTCGAGTGTCTGCTATTCGTGGATTACAGAAGTTATGTGAAAAATCACCGGAATGGGTCGGCAGAGTCGCATATGTCCTGGAGCAGCTATTAGTAGCCGAAGATGTATCAGGTGAGAGGCCACTTTCAAAGTGCACGATATCTTGCACTCAGTTCAACGCTTACTAGAATTAAAGACAGTTCAATCGGCGCTTTCCAGTATTGTTCGCATTGACTTCTCTGCAGCAATAGTGCCATTGTACGAAATCCTTATCAATTCTGGTAATTTAAGGTATCGTTTTTTTCCTTTGACCTAAAACATGTCAGATACTCCTGCGGCATTGCGTCAAGGCCAACTGACTTTTCTTCGACAAAACCTGCCCGGGATTATTAAAGATCCTTCATTTGCTGCTAATTTTGATCACCAGCGCTTGCTAGTCACTCAAATTCGCAATTTGATCCTGAATCAATCGATCCCTTTGTTACCGCTAGCCGATATCGAGTTTTTTTTCGACACGATTCGCAAAATTGAAGTCACTCGCGTCGATAATACGCAAATGAGCTCTTTAACTTCGGTCTGTTCATGACGATTTCGTTCCATACTACCCTTTAATTTGTAACTTTTAAAGGCGCTGGTAGAAAGTATGAGTTCTAGGTTGAAGAACTCCAGTTTTCCACCTAGTGACACAATGGCATATTTCTCGACTTTATTTCAACATCTTGGCCCATCCTCAATGAGAAGCTCAGTCACCAGTTTTAAGTTTCTCAAAGCATTCTTTTCTGATATTGTTCCATTATGGATACCTGTGTCCTCTGGTACATGGTTGCGGTTTTCCTGGGTTTGTTTATTTACCGCCTGTGTGCCTTCCAGATCGTACTCCGCTGCCCATGCTGCAACCCCTTCGAGTTCTCTACAATGCGTCAGAATCAATTGAACCTTCGGCGGCGCAGGAGTCGCTTTCGCTGTTGTGGAGTTTATTATGCAGCCTGTCATCCAAACCGAAGCCTTTATCAACAGCGTTACAAATTGCCGAATTTGAATGTGTCATTTCTGCCTTTGTAGCGGTCGCGTCCAAATCCGCTGTTGCTATCCGAAATGTCGTCTATTCGTCTGTTTTTTGTCGGTTTTTTTCTCTTCTGACACAAACATTTTGACGTTTAGGTTCTAGGTATTTTCACGCCAACAGGTCAACCTTCTGATTCTTCCAACGAATTAGCACAAAAAAAAGATATGTTCAACAGTCGTATGGCGTTTATCAACAGGTTACAGAATAATGCGGTTGTTCTAACTGTGATTTAATTTGCAATCAGTGAGGCGAATCAGCAATTACAGATGTTTACTTCGACGTTAAACAACTATAAAAGCATATTGGGCTCAACAAAAGATCAAAAACAACTATCTGAGATTAAGTACGCTCTCTAACCTTTTTTTGTTTTTGTTCTCAATTGATATCAGGGAGGCCATCAAGCAGTTGAACACACCGACGTTGGCGTTGCAAAATATTGCCACGTTTGGTGCCCTAATGCTGAAGCCGAAACCAACTTTTAGTACCTCTGGTATTACCATGTCATGGCGAGGACCGGGATCTATTAAAAATCAGCAAAAAAACAAAATTAGCAACAAGCCTGCATTACAAGCGAAGAAGTCAAGTGCTGCCCATGACAATGCTCATGCTAAGGTAGACTGGGATCAAATCGTAGCGTTTCATCGTCATTTTTATTTCCCATACATTATAGCCGGTTTTCACTCCCAAGAAGCGTGCCAGGAAAGCGAACACGTTTCCGAAGACGGTTCGAAGTCAAAAGAAAACTAAATCAAAGTGATCAGCAATAATATTTACTGTCCCTTCAAGTCCAGTCATTTTAATAAACCTTCATACACCCCATTTTCTTACGCGCTGTTTATCCGAAATGATTGTGACAGGGTTTGATGGACCGTTCTAAGTCTGTAGCTCTGTGTCGCTCATGGTACTCATCCCTTTTTCAAATCTGTTTCATCGTTTCGTGCGTCTGCAAGGTCCCTTGACCTGCCGAAAAAGCGCGTGGTGTCGTTGTGATGTGATAAAGGCGTGTCCGGCAATGAATCTCGACCTAAATGTCGAGATGCCCATGGCGCCGCAATCCCCTTCACCTCCATCCCAGGGCGCGGTCGCGGCGCCCCCTGTCAAAATTAAGCCATTTGTTCCATCGGTGCCTCGACTGGATCTCGTCGAAAAAAAAAGGCGCATCGATGTTGCGCTAGGTGCTTCGCGCATGCCAGAATATTGGAAGGCGGTTGATAGTTATCTGAGCGCTAAAATTTCCAGAACAGAACTATACCAGATAGTTTTATCAACGCTTGGTTTAGAAAACATGGCACTACACAATGACTTTTTTCTGGCCATTCTCTACAATGCGCAGAGCACTGAAATTCCTCCATCTCGCCGAACAGGTAAACCAGCGATGATTCATCCCCATAGACGTCACCTCCTGAATCGTTCGTAGGCAGTTTATCATCTCCAAATTTGCCTCCGGTGGAAGACGCTCCTTCAATAACCGTGAAGAAACCACTGAGCCCAACAATATCAACAATAACTAATCAGCAAGCCGTCTGTCCTGTCCCCGCTATAGCGAAAAGCCCAATAGCTTTACCTCCAGCTTCATCGCAAGCTAAAGTAGCCCGGCCGCCAAAAAAGAAAAAACCTGAACCCGTTTTCAGTCCATTCACACAACGTTTGGTGATTCCACCATTTATTCAGCCGCCAACAACGCCAGTAGCCAGCAGTAATGGGAATTTACCACATGTTCCAATGCAGCATGTCGGAATCCAAGGCGCGAATTTCGATTATTTACTAGGGGATAGTGATGGTCCATCCGCTCCCTTCAGGTTTCCCAGATTCGCAGAAGTTCGGTCTACCGTGCTCAGACGAGCAAGGGAAGCTGGTCTCAAACATGTGGCCGATGGGGCGATAGAATCGCTCATGCTCGGTTTAGAAACACATCTTCAACAAATTATCAGTCAAACCATCAAATATACTATCGCAGACAGGTCAAAAAGGATTCCGGATGATGAAACCAGGGAAGGGAAAACCGGTTCAGTCGGCGTGCGCAATCTGCTCGCTGCCGTGGTCAATAATCCCAGTCTCGTCAGGGACGAACTGCCTCTCATTCGAGAAAGGATCATGTTATATCTGTATTAAATTTCCAGCTAATAATTAATTTTGATTCCAGCTTTCCAGTCCGATGCACTTTCATTCATCGTCTTCGATGCTAATATTGAACGTTGGATCGCGTTTTTGAATTATGGAAAGCACATGAGCATAAAAGGAAAGGAAACGGGACGATTCCTATGAACGTATGAGCAGTCGAAAATTTTTCAAAGCAATTATCACAGTTTCCCCATCGTAACCCATGTCGATGTGTAATCTATACGGATAATCCGTAGTAAAATGTAGCATTGTCTCTGAAGTCGTTTGAGTAGCTGCCCGTGTCTCCTCCATCAACATGATACCCACCAGGCAATCTACTACCTTCACTGTAGTTCGCAACTGCAGCCGAGCATGAGCGCTAGCGCAGCGAATTAACGTGGAAAGGTATTTCCTATAAAAAATCAATTCCAGCGGCATGAAGATCACTGGGGAGTACATGGAATATTGAAATTCTATACGGCAAATAGAAAAAAAAACTTTGATTATGCTCCGAGAAGCTTTCGAGAACCTATACGTTCAATGGGCTTCTGGTTATCAATTCTAAATATGGATTAACTACCTAACTTGCAATGAACGGGACATAATCAGAAGCTATCAAACCGCAGCGTTACTCGTTAGTCGCATCCCAAAACAAAATTGACATGTTCTATACTAACATTGACTAGATTTTCTCGAAAAAATTTCGCTGAAGCACTGTCAGGACATTGTTTACCCTGTTGGCAGTCGAGGATATCGTCTGCCTCTGCAGCGTCGTCCTCCGATTTCGTGGCCATTGCGCTTTTAGAGGAAAGCGTTATACTTTGAAAAAGGCTATATAACACATATGAGCTGATCGCAGTAACTAAACGATTGTGTTGCAGTCACTTTTGAGAAACAATCGTCTCGAATATCCTAACTGAAGTAGTTGTACTCGGATTAGGGTAGACACACCAAACGATACTTGCTCTAGAAACAAAACATTATCCGAAGCTGGAATGAGAACAAACATTCTGAGAGACACCTGGAGCCACCCATCTTGCCCCGCGTCAGCGAGTTTTTTAATTGGTCGAAGTGCGAGCGTTTGGCAAGGGTTGTTCCTTTCACGATAAGAAGTGACCCCTGAGGAATCATCAACACATGCTTTTGACTAGCAAACATCGTCAATTTTGTTCGTAACGGATAGAATTGAGAGGCCCATTCAACCTAAGTCAGCATTAATTTTCGAAGCGATAATTGGGGCTTTTTCTACCAGTCTGGAAATTCTAGGATCTTCCGAAACTATTAATATAGATATTGCATCGTCGAACTCGCTTTGATCTTCAACACCATTTCGCCACGAGTCATACGTGTGCGCGGCGCTATGGAGAGATGCTGCCCCTGCCACCCGTTTTGTAAAAAAGTTATCAATAACGTATCCTAAGCTACATAAGGGTTGTCAGATTTGGTGATAAATAGAAATGGAACTTATTTACGTCGCATTATTCTTGAAACTGCTGATGCCAGCATTTTCTACTAAAGGTTTCGGCTCCGATACCAATGACAAAAGCAAAAGAAGTTTGATTTTGTCGAACCGACCGTTCACGACACCGTCTTAACGTAAGCAAAATATGTGAATGCACATGAAAGCATGTCCCAAGGCAGACATACGGGCAAACTCTTTCAACAAATTCATGGTGGTCTTCCAATAAAAAGCAACTGCACTGAAATGGTTGACCTGCAAAACATCAAGAGCGACGAATTCTTACGTTGGCTGCGAAACGTATTGCAATTAGGCAAATCTTGAGGTTCAGAATTGTTAATCGCGGTTAAAACCTATCCAAACTCAGAAACAAAATCAGGATTACAGATTCAAGTAACATGCCTGTCTCCAGTAGTTAACTTTGCTAATCTGAGCACAGTCATCCGCGTAACGAGACGATTTTAATTCGCGAAAAAATCGATAGTGTTCGTTCGGTAAGTTATTCAACAAAGTTATTGTATTTGCATGGATCATCAATGTTCCGAGTAAACCAGACGCTGTATCATAAATTCATGTTATTTCTGAACGCCATACACCGACATCCTTACAAGGACTTCTTTTTAAGAGTGTTTGTGTTTCCTCGAAAGACAATCTTTTGAAGGAATCATTGATGTCGCCTAATGTAAGTCGTCCGGTTCCGATCACCAACTGCCCACATGCAAACTGTTTAACTAACTCATGATCAACCAGAACCAAGCACTCCCTAAAAGAACGATGAATTTGAAGGGAATTTATCTGTTACGGGCACTAACTGATTTCTGTAAGAAAAACGCCACCCGATCTTTGGATCCAAATCCAACCTTATTAGAACAATCTGCAAAGTTTGTATTTCCATTGTCTTGAATTTTTTAAAAAGTTCCGGGTCCGACTTCCTAGAATCTAAATATCAAAGAAAATTGTCGAAAGAAAAACGATATTACCCTAATACTTGTGGCTTCTGGCATGCCACTATGAACCCAGAAAACGGAACAAAGTGCTGGCCCGGTGAAAATAGGTGCGGTTTAGAGGACCTAAACAATAATATCATGAGACTACAATCTAAGAAATATTAAATTTTCAATGACCCTGGGAACATTGGGAGGTTTTCTAACCGAACGGTTACATTGAATTTTTCTACTGCACCCAAATCGTTGGGCAACAAAAACAATGGGGACGATAAGAAGTGGTTAGCAACATTCTCGATCATCTTTTGAGTCTCAGCAAATCTATAAAGCAAATTTTCGTACTGCCAGAACGGTAAAGGATACGCCATATCACAGAACACAAGTTTACCAATATAGAATCTGAATACATAAGAGGTGCCATATCAACTTTGAGAATGATACATTGCACAGAAGTCTGGCTCGCATGTAGCAGTTGGAGCAAAGCATCGTCGCCCGATGAGCACAATAGCCACGAGGCTAAGTGTCTTTCGGAAATATTTATTTGTCGGTGCATGATGAATGATGACGCATATGATGTGCGGCGGCATAGGGGATACTTACATCATAAGAACAACTCACAGCGTACCATAAATCGTAACTTGTAACAGCTTCCCAGTGATGATGGGCACTGCATCAGACGTAAACCCGATACACAGAGATGCATGGCCTCGATGGACACAGGACCACACGTTAACACGTTGTACTGACACCACTGTGCATAAACGATACACTTCTACAGAGTCGAATTTGACGAACGCAAATACACTCAATTCTAGAATTTGTATATAGTCAAAGAGGTTAGGCGCTTGCTTCGGCGATCTTGGCTTCCTTGTTCTTCTTCTTCTTGATTCGCAGCGGCTGGTTAAGTAAGGCAACAAGTGTTTCATCAGTTACTTTATATTCAGATTTGAATTTGGAAACATCGACGGGAAGACCGGTTATTTTCAGAATTCCGGAAGGCATTAACATGGCTGTGAACTTGAACTGGGCAACTAGCTCATCTATAGCACTAATTTACAAATCCCCGCTGTTCTAACACCAGTAACCTTACCAGTTTTTTCTTCAAAAACGGGATATGCTTGTACAAGACCATGGGTCTTGCACTCAGCAATGCCAAGCTTAGCACGTTTGTCTTCGATGCTTCGCAGCGTAAAGGGGAACGCACCGAATTTTGTTTTGATCTCATTTGCAACAAATCGAGAAGCCTGCATCTTTAACTTGTAGTTAACTTCCGGTTTTCGCATGAAAACGGTCGTGGGCTTGCTCAACTGCAACATCACAATATTGAGCGTCAAGAGTTAAGATTAGCTGGAGTCACTGACCTCTTTAGGTTTTCCCTCTCCAGTTGACATCTGAATATCAATTACCCACACGTCAAGGGCATCGATTGTGCACGCATCGACTTTATGGTTGGTATCAGTACGAGAAATAATTTCCTAAATACGACAACATTACTTCATGAATGACCAGAAATATGGATCACTGAACCTTTTTGCCGGCAATAACATTTCGTGACACATTATGGCTGACAACAGCCTGAACGGGTACAACATTGAAATCCTTTGCCACCTTCTCAATGATCTCGGTGCATTGCGTATTCTTGTTACCCGCGACAAGGGTACGAGCCACCAATTCAGAAGCATTATACGCGGCCAGGATAGCGTCAGCAGCACGTCCCGAAACCTCCTCAACCCCACAGACAACGGTGTGAGCAACGACAGCACAATATCTGAAAATATAAATGAGACTATATAAATAGAATGAACAGTTGAATAATACCCGTCGATTTGAACACCAAGGTCAATTTTGACCAAATCGCCTTGCTTGATTTCAGTTTCATCACCAGATAGAGGAGAAAAATTGCCAACAACATTGTTGACCGAGATACATGTTGGAAACGCGATACCCTTTTCAACCTTGACCTTCTTCGGACCCGAAGGTTTGTTATAGACAGCTCCAGTCTGACGTAGACCATGATCAACAAAAAACTCATGTAGTAACCGCAGGGACATCTACCTCTTTAAGGATAAACCCATCTCCCACTTGACAGATCTGAATGATTTTATGACCTGGCTTGGACACTAATCCAATCAGTTTCTGAAGAACTCGCTGGGCAATATCAGCGCAGGTGCGATACTTGGTGACTACATCCTGAGAGTTTAAAGTCTCGTCAACCTAATGACGACAAAATGAGCAGATAGACAGCATAGCGACGAAAACGTTTTGCCTTCTCTTCAACGATAGACGCCTCTTCATCAGCGTGTGATGATCCTGATGAAACGCTCTCGTCACGGGACGACATGGTGAAAAATGATGAATTACAGAAATCCCAGGAAAGTTTATGACGGACGACGGTTGATCGATTACAAGAAATAGCGTGGCGGACTCCGACACATATGAGCAGTACAATCTAATGAAACGGGTTACCTCTACAATGTGACAGAGATCGGCACCTCAAGCAAAATTGTGTTGTACCTTTGATAGCTTACCCGTCAAGAAAACTTCTAAAAGCGTCGATACAATACATCAACCAATGGTCATTGTGATTGCAAATAGCGATGCGTGATGGTCTGAGAGACATTTATTGCTTTTCTATCCCAATGCAAAATGACGTTTTGGAAAGATCAGATCAAGCTGTATCGCATTTCCAGTGTGATCGATTTATCAGCGTTGTCTCAATTCTCGCAATATGCAACGAATTACGCGGGCAAATATTTTGTGCGAGGCAGGCAGACCCGTGAGTGTGATACTGTACTGATACAGTAGTAACAGTACGAATCCCGTAGCAAATTTGTCAATAATTTTTATGACCTTTGACGTCTGGGCGACTTTTGTGGCTGGCTGGCTTGCGTTTGTATAACGGATCATGAAGTGGTGTCAAAAGCTTAGCTTCATATCGTCTAATGATGCTCAGGATGTTTTTTGGTGCAAGGCCAGACTGGGCCGTTTCTTCCGAAAGCCAAGTGCTCAAGCCCAACCAATTCCACAACTCAATGTCCCGTTGCAATTGTTAGTTTTGAACCAACCGCAAGTGGCAAGCTTATCAACGGGGGCATGACTTTTCAAAGTACCCCACAGTATTTTTGAACAGTCGATTTTTCGCCTTGACACCTAAATTAGTGTGGCCCACGCTACCAAATTCATAACCAACAACAACAACAAGCAACAAGCAGCCCCAACTCCAGAACAAAACAAAAACAAACAGCAAGAAAAGGAAACTGGTGGATGATTCGTTCTTCATTCAGCTTATGCAGTTTTACTTATTTCCTTTTCTTGCTGTTCGTCTTTGTTTTATTTGAAGTTGGGGCTCCATAAGGAGAAGTTTCCATCAGATACATACTCTGAAGCCTTTTCGTTCAAAGCCATACCCGGCATTGTCGAGCGACATCTTTTACTCAATGATTTAGACTTATCATGACCGTATTGATAAGGCAATTGCCCGGTACTGAGGAAAAAATCTTTGAAAATGCTCGGAAACGACAGTTCTTGATATGGTAATCCTGCCGTTGCAATTTGTAAGTAACTGAAAAGACTGATGAATGGGGTCAATTTAAAAAGAAAACGTATTTTGAAACTTCATTCATCAGTCTTTCATGTCGTACTTCGCGATGTGTTTTCATTAGAACTTCTCAAAAAAGGATTTTGAACCCAAAAATATGTGTTGCCAGCAACGTTATTTTTCGGATAATACTGCTGCTGGAACATCGAACCTATCCAGCAAGTTTTCGATTAATTGCGGTCTCCCAGAATTTGATGTTCTTGTCGCGTAGTGGGCCGACGGTAGTTCTTCTGCCAAGTCTGCAAAAAGTTTCAGTGAAAGAATTCAAAACTTACTTGAGCTATCTTAAGCACGCTACTCTTGCGATGGTGTGAACCTGTTTCCGAATATTTCTCAAATATACCTATCTTGGTTCTAGACTGAGTGGTCAAATAACCTTCGCATAACGGTATTGTTGCTGAAATCGTAGGCAAGGTCAGTGTTTCTCGAACATCACGAGAACCCACAGATTCACAGTTCTGGTATTTGTGAACACGTTGCCCACCGGGACCACGTCAAATTGACCGCATGAATTCATTGATGGCGAAAATGTCCGGCACCAGATCAAATGTCCTACAAGGCCACACATGACCGCTGAGACCAGATTTACTGTTGATCTCAGCCCTGAGCAGAATCATGCCGCCAATAACATCTTCAATAGCTATGTCGATTTCTGGTCCCACATACGGTTCCGGTTAGGTGATCAGAAACCGCCCTTTACCCTTGACCAAGTTGAGAATGAGCTTCGTGATGCTGCTCGTAATGTTGTATGTGACCATCATTTGTATCTTTTATATCCACCCTAATTGAGTCAAAGGTTCGCATTCAATCATACCTAGATAGCCGAGATCCCGGATACCGGCTGCGCCTTGTTGGCGGAAATGCTCGTTCTTATCTTCATAGTTTAACATCTTTACCGACGGATAAAAGCCAATTTGTTCGTGGTCGTTAAACGCTCGTATTATTGCTGATTATAATCTGCTATTGATATTTGTGCTATAGATGTTTGTTTTGCTACATTCCAGGATGGTCAAGGACAATACACAGAATCATCGGCAGATGAAATGACTGAGTTCCTAGAGGAAATTGATGCAATTAAAGAGGGGATCTTAGCGAAATTGAATCCATCTCAATCTAGGTCAGGGTCCACTATACTTCAACAAGTTGTGAGGAATCACTGATTACTGGTGTTTATGATTTTAGTCAGACCTGTACTGCTATAATAATCCGTCAGGAGCAATGCTGACCAATGCTGACGAGCAAGAGCATCGAATGGATGTCGTCTCAAAAACTTGAAGACGGCATCTGATTTAGGCGCATGCGTGCTTCACGATAGAGACTCATTGGTGGATTAAAGGTTTTATATATAACATCATTCATACTGGATTATTCGGTGGTGATGAAAGCGCAGAGGATGACGATGTGAAAGAAGACGTGATGGCCTGTAGTTTTTGTAAAGCTTCTTCAGTTTGGTGTGGGGTGTATTTTGACCTTAAATCGTAATAGCAGAGGATTTCGGCAATCACCTCAAAAACCTAGACAGCACCTTTAGAATGCACACTTGGCAAATGAAATTAACAAGTCATGGCAACCTGGTCCATCTTTATTCTCAACTTTTGACTCCATTCCCGTATATCTTTTTCATGAAAATTGCATGCCATTTGAATGCAGGCAACAGCAATCACCTAGTCGCGGTAAGTTGTGGAAAGGAATATTTGACCAACCGAGAATACGTGCTTACATATGGAGGATATAGGAGCATAATATCGGTCCCATATGAGTCGTTGGCGATAGCCCAGGCTGTCTGAAGGCAATCGTTCAGGCCAATATGTGATAAATATCTACAGGATTAAATGTTCAGAATACGGGATAGTGAATACATCCAACGCTTACAAAGTAATCGGGCGATATGGATGAAATACAATCAAGTCGAAGCGCAGCAGTTCCAGGGCAAAGAATTCACACTCGAACAAGTGCTTGGCTGTATATGGGAATGTGGGTAAAATTTCAACAGCTGCATTAATCATAACATTCCCATGAATACCGCATTCCTCAACCTACACCCAGTTTAAAAAACTCGATTATTATTTCACGATAACATATACTTTAGCAGATAGAAAAAGCATGGTTGGAGCAATCAGGAACGGGTCAAATTCAATAAAGCTCTGGCTATAGATAACCGGCGGTTTAACCAAAACGAGCGTGATGCAATCAAACACCAGTTACTCTAGATAAAATCGCTTGAAGTAGACAACGGCAGTGGCGATAATTCTTTGCCGCAAATTCAGATGTTTACTTGTCCCTAGTGAGGTAATAACTGAAATCAAATCGAATACCGATCAGCGAGTCAGAAGAATGTTTTCTGTGGATAGATTACAATCCACAAAGTACAGGCGAAGATGAGCTAATTCTTCGGTCGACAAAACATCACGATCGTGTGCATTAGATTTATCGATCTCTTTCTTGCTTTGCACGATCCAGTGATTGCAATGGCTGGACAGCCAGAAATTGGCCGCCATCGGCCAGGAGGATCGGTCGCCAGACCAGAACTGATCGTGATCAACTACGCAATAAACCATGGTCCCGCCCGGCACATCAGGATTTGTTCATCGACCAAGTTCATTATTCGAGCTGTCGTCTAATCGGCAAAAAATTGTATTACCGTGATGATGCACTCGCGAGAAGCTCCACGTAAAATAAAGCAGGGCCATTTTGAAGAGAGTCATTGTTCAAAACGTATCAATGTTTATTCCATTATTTTCAAACATACGGCAGAACTTGGCTGCCCATCACCTCAATATGGGTTGCCCCATTCTGTTCAAAACTTTCAACAAGTCTATCTGTAGTCATATGTCTATCCGAGTCAACCAGATTGAGAATGAAAACGGTAGGCCATAACCACTAGGCGCTTCTGAGGGTGTTCTAGATTGACCTCAATTAGAGACGGGCGGGGTCTCACACAAATACCTTGATATGATTCCAGCAGGCTGCACCAATATCAACATCGTCTGGCAGTGGTAGCCCTCCCTTTCAGCCCAGCGGTATTATTTATCCGTCAGAGCCAGTTCGGTAACGGGAACCGGAACCGACCTATCACTGTGTAAAGGGACTACACTCTCCCAGCCAAGGCCAAACCGACCAATCTGCGCGGGTCTCTGATAACCATAAACCCATACCGCATAGGCTGCATCGATCAACGATGTGGGCCACCGTCAGGATCAATAGGCGATGGATGTCCGATGCCGTAAATCAATCGTTGAGGATGCTGGAGAACGCAGCCAACAATAATCCTCGCAACGCCAAAGCACAGGCTGAATTCCTTACCGCAATCGGGAAAGATTACCCAGCTGCCGTTATTCAGAGGTTCGAGTCGGGAAAATACGCTGAAACACCAGAGATTGCTGCTGTCTACTTGAAGGCTCTTAGCCAGATAGGTAGACTGGAATCAATGTCACCGGAGCAAATTAGCAATCTGGTAAACCGTGCGTCAAGGTCTTCTTCAGCTTCATCAAATTTTCCCAACGAA